>VMKM01002066.1:0-91534 GCA_008360985.2 Macquaria ambigua
AAAAAAAAAAAGACATTCACTTAAGTATCAGTACAAACTATGTAACTCTAACAGTGACTTCAACCTAACCTGCAGGTTGGCTAGATTAGTTTGGTTCGTCAGCTGAAGTGATCACACCTGAGCAGACATTAGCAGGGCTAAACTCTGCTTTTATTCACCATGCCATTAACTTATTCTGGAGTTATTCTACACTTCTTATTTTGGATGTTTTGACTGTCCATGGAAATCAGGATGAGATATATTTTTTGGAAACCTTGAGACTATCAAATTATTTTAAAACTTCTGTGGGTGATTGTCTGAACACTGGTGGGACCCGAGAGCTAACTCTTCATGTGATGAAAAGGTGAAAATTCATGTTGATTTCATGTATTTGTGGTGGAGGAATGTAATCATGACATTACATGACATACTAACTGACAGACAGATTTGAGTCCCCTAAATCACACCAAGATTTATTCTCCCAATTGACAAGCGAGCCGGGTGAAGCATTATGCAAAATATACTGCTCACTCTTCCGCTTGCAACAGATGTATAAATTAATATCAAGTAGTTTTAAGCTGGTCCAGAGCTGAGTGTGTGCAGCTACCCTCTTCTTCATTTTTGATTCTTCTCACATTGCTTGTGCTTGACCAGCACCCAGTGGAATTATACTGCTGTGCAGAGGTCTTCTGATTTTGATTGCATGGACAGAGAGAGGATATTCATAATGATGAATGGGAGTAAAAAGGAATGGAAAAAAGTGACAAACCAAAACTCCATTTGCAGAGGAGAATAAGAAGAAATGAATGAGAAGATGAGTGGACATGGAGGGACAGAACATCAGGAAGAAAGGCTACAGCAATGAAGAAAGAGATAAAACAGGCATGACCAAAGAGTGAAGAGAAGCTAAACAAAATCCAATTACAATCACAAAGAAGTCGCCCAGACAGACATGGGAGGTGCATAGGTGAAGGGAAGGAAATAGTGAGGAAACAGGAAGAGAAGAAGAAAAATATGACAGACAGCCAAACAAATTAATCTCCATGTTTTATCTCCTGCACCCTCATTACTGGCTTGGTTTGTAGCCAGCAGCACTTTGACCTGTCAGTGCTCTGAATGAAAGAGTCTTTGCACTGCCTAATGATGACATTGCAAGATATTACTGCAGGTTGAGTAAAAAGATCACACATTTTGAGAAATTAGCTGAGAACAAAGCAGTGAATGAATTAAGACAAAAGAAAGCTAGAGAATGATGAAACAAATCTCATCCATTTCAAGGTCTTCCAGCACTGAAACACTGCAATCTGAAGTTTTTAGTGATGAATACATTCTGAAGGACAAAATACTCATCAAAGATCACAAGAACAGAATAGTTCAACCATAAAGGGTCTATGTTCAGCAAGAAATAATAATATTCTGTATATTTCAACTGAAAGCAAAGAACTTGGGTTGGGAATTTCAAAGGCTGCCTTTTTGGCCCACTGTTTTTTTTTTGTTGTTGTTGTTTTTTGTACTGTAGTCAGCAAGCTGAAGGCAGCGCTCACTCTTGGATCAAAGCTTTGCTGAGAAAGAGAATATAGGAGTAATGGAGATGGGATTTGGGAGGAGAGTAGGGAGACAGTGGGATGCAAAGGGGTAAAGAAAGAGTCCTGGACATGGATACAGTCAGAAGTAATATTAAAAATGGACACCCATACATTAAACATGACCACCAGGAGTACAGCAATGTTGGCAGTGAAGCCTTGGAATTGAAATTCTCACTAAACCCCTCCGCAGAAAAATAACTGCAATAACCCACCATGTTTAGTGTGTGGCTGTATGTTCACGTTTGCTATGTAAATGTACTGAAACAAGGTCAACCATTCCAAACATTACTTCTGCAGAAGACAAAAAACCCCTTTATTTCTCATCTCATCTGCAGAGAGAACCAAACCTTGAGACAAAACAGTTTTACGTTTGAGACAGGCCTTTAATCCAATTTTTTCAAGATCAACAAGATCAAGATATATATCAGCATATATTAGTGAGAAGCCTTTCTGTTTTCTGATCTGCTCTTGTTTTCATAATTATGCTGTTGCTGCTGTTTATGCAAATTCAACAATACTTGAGGACATTAGCAGTGGGAAGTACCCAGCTCCTCTGAGACCGGTACGCTGGATAGTCCTCCACAAGACACTGCAGGGGCGAAATACAAAAAGCAGACTCACAAGGAATATTCAGTTAAGTTTAAATCTTTATTGTCCCACAACAGGAAATTCTTTTTGCAGCAAGGCAGCATAAAAAGCAAAAACATAATACAAACACAATAAGGCAATTGAAGTGGGTTAGGTGAAGTGAAATGGGTTTTTTTGGACAGTAAAACATAATACAGAATACAATAAAAGCAAAGACAAACTGCAACAATAAAATAAAGAAAAGATAAAGTACTAAGCTGTGCAGGGAACCCCCTAATAAAACTGGTTCAATTTCAAAATGTATGTTCCCCTGCTGCCTTAAATATGTGAGTAAACTGAATTTACGTTTACTGAAACGTAAATTTACGTTTACTTGTTTTATTAATTTAACAATTATTCTGTTCTGAAGCAGTCTGAAAATAAAAACTAGAAAGTCGAATTAACTTGAAATGAACATATTTACGTTAATGAGAAAAGACTAGCTGATTCCATTAAATTCCTGTGTGATGTTTGACATTATAAGGACTAGTTATCTTCATTCTTTGATTGGTTGTTTAGCTATCGTCAGTGACACTCAATAACACTTGACATAACATAAATCTGCACAGATTTATTGGTAAACTTTTAATATGAAACATCTGCAGAAATTTGGATTAATTTTTCTGCCTTAAGCTATTCATTCCAAGTAAATGTTCTTGCTAAAATGTCAGCTCACAGTTCACCTGCATGTGTTTTCGAGTATGAATGTCAACATTCAGAGTGAAAGATCTGCCTGCAAAAGATGAATTACGCAGGTCAACAAGTGACCAACTAACCTACCTACCACTGTCCAGACTCACCATCATCTGCTACTGTGCTTTGTGCTGCAGCACAGTCAGGGAACCCTTGTTATTTGTAAAACAAAAACACATATGTTTTATTTCCAAATGATCCTTTTCATGGACCCCTGGAAACACACTCCCATACACAACACTACTTCTCAGGAACCCAAACATTTTCTAATTTTCTTTCATAACACACACACTCATTCTGTCTTGCTAGACTGACCTATTTACAGGCACTACATGAACTGTATCATTTCTTGTGTCACACAAACACACTACAGTAATGCAGTAGTGCAACACACACGTTGACTCTTGTTTCTCCAAGAAAATTGGCCTCTTCAGGCTCTTCTTTCTCTCTCTAACTCTGTCCCTATACGTTCCCTCTCTATCTCTCTCTTCCTCACACATATACAGCATAATAATCACTTCCAGTTGCCTCAGGGATACTTGACATACATACACAGTAAGATAAAAGCATAAAGCATATAGGCATATGTCTATTCATACTGGTTTATATGCAATATCTGTCACATTGTCACAGGACAGAACAGTCCTTGAGTTTGGATGCTTCCATCAGATATTGCACTTGTTGAGGATCATTGCAGAGGTTTTTGGGGCAGGAGTTACTTTTAGTTAGTCAGGGGTGAGAGAAATCCTAAAGGGAGGGGCTTCTAATTCAGGAAATATTGATTGTCTATATCCTTCTATAAGAAGAAGAGAAGGAGGAATGACACTTGGCTGCACTGACGGCCGAGGATAATGACAATATAGATGTTAATGACAGGGTGTAATGATACATCCAGTGCATATTTCAGTGAGGCATGCAGCACTGTGTTTATAGACCAGAGATATGGAGCTAAATTGGTACAGTTGAGTATCATCTGCATAGAAAGCGATTTCTTTAGACCCCACTTATGACTAATCAAAGACCAACTACAGATTCTTCTGCATCAAGAGGTGTGAAAAAAGACAGAAGGTGGGTAGACAAATGTTTTATTCAATAATTATTCAGTGGTTTAAATTATTCAGGTATAAACAGTCAGAGAAAACAAATATGTTGAGTCTTAGATCAATTTGATAAAGTTCTTTTTTAATTTAACTTTACCACCTTTAAACATGTTTTTACTCAAATGCATGGTGTCATTTGTTTCAGCACACATTTATTTCTACTGCAAGACTTTTTAGATTTTCTTTGCTTTGAGATACTGTATGGATAAACAGGACCCCAAAAGAAAATAAATATATGAAAAATCACAAATACAAACAAACTTGGTCTTTTGGACTCAACATGACCCATGAGTCCAGACTTCTGTTCTGGTACCAGGAAACAGACCACCCCCCACATCAGAGACTGCATAGAGTCTGTTTACCAACACCCGTCCCCATCAGACTAGTTATATCTAAGCTGCCATGAGAATAAGGTCATAAAGAGGGGCATTTTTGCCTTCTTTTAGCTATCTATCTTGTCTTTCTTCAACAATCCAGTCAGAACCAGTATCCAACAAGCACATCTCAAGAAATCGAGCCACCCCGAGGTCTTCTAATCTTTACGAATGGACAATCTGAAGTACGTAAATTATACAACTTGTGGTGTGAAAGCTCTAACCCTAAACACTATTAATATTTTTTTAATAGTGTGTGAGAATTTATGCAGTCTTTTCATCATTCGGACAGAAACTATCCACTTCATTAAGTTTGTTTCTGCAAACAACAAAGCAGATCGTCTGTTGACACATAACAAGGGCATGCTGAAAGCCTAAACAAGGCAAAAGCTCCAATTAAGGAGTAATTAACATTAATGCACCGCAACAGGATTGCTAGAGAGAAACCAACAACAGAAGACTTTTAGAGAAACAACAGTAAAGTAAATGGAGTCTGTTATTGAGTGCGTGTGATGCGTTAGAGAGGCAGGTTAGAAGATGGTGATGGAGGTAATGATCGAAAGACAGAATAAATAAAGCAGAGGTGCATAAATGCATGAAAAGAGAAGAGATGTCAGCAAGACACTGATAAAGTGAAAAAGAGACACTGAATAAGCAGAGTGAGAAATTAAGCATGCATGTGAGTGTGTGTGTGTGTGTGTGTGTGTGTGTGTGTGTGTGTGTGTGTATGTTATGCTTGTTGCCAGCAGGCAGTAGCAAGTGTCTATTCAAGTCAACAAATTCACTCGACAGCCACAAGAGAGTTGGAAACAGAGAATAACAAATTATTAGAAATATTACAAGTTTATATGATGAAATTTACTTTTCCTATCAAAGTGACTAATAAAAAAGTCAGTTGATGGTCTCAGTCTGGCTGCTGTGCAGTCAGCTGACCATGCTGCTCTCTGCCACTCACTGCAGCCTCAGTGAGCAGATTCAGAGCAGTATTGGTGAATCTGAAGTGTCTGTCCAAACAGACGCTTGATTTGTCAACAGGTTTTTTTTTTTGTGAAATATTGGTTTCAAGTGTGGCCCTTTTAAATTGGCGCATGCACATTTCAACACTGTCACTCAATCAAGAAAAGACAAGGGAAGTTTATTTGTATAGCATACCTTATACACAAAGGCAATTCAATGTGCTTTACATAATGCAATAAAAAAATAGCATAACAGCATAAACACATTAAAATGTAAATTTAAAGAATAGAAACCTTTTTAAAGGATATTGCAAACTTAAGAACAGAGACATCAATACAGGATAGGAGGGCAAGTTGGTCTATGATGAGTACTTCAGTCTGTTCAGTCAAAGGCAGTACATTTTGGATTTAAAGGTGGTCGGAGTCGGAGCAAGTCTAATATCCTCTGGAAGTTTGTTCCAGCTCTGTGGAGCATAGTAGTTGAATGCTGCTCTCTCCATGTTTAGGTTGCCCTCTGGGAACAGTTAGCAGCCCCTCTTCCTGGTGACCTGAGATGCTTAGAGGGTTCATATGGTAAAAGACAGTCAGAGATGTATTTTGGTCCTAAGCCATTGAGAGATTTATAGATAAGCAGCAGGACCTTGAACTATATTCTCTGACACACTGGATGCCAGTGAAGAGACCTGAGAAATGATGTGATGTGTTCAGTTTTCTTGGTCTTTGTTAGGACTCTAGCAGCAGCATTCTGAATAAGCTGAAGTCGTCTGAGAGTTTTTTTTTTTGGGAGACCTGAGGAAAGACCATTACACTAACCTAACCTGCTGGAAATGAAAGCATGGATTAGTTTCTGCATGGACATGTCCCTTATTGAGTGACTGATTCATTACAAGGGTGTGGATTGGTTTCATAGTTGGTAGGAACACATTAATGGGGTGGAATATGTCAAGGAGGCTTGGGAGAAATACGAGGTACTCTGGACTCAATACTTTATTAATCTCACTATGTGACACATAAATATATGGCAATAAAACTAAGAGTTTCCTGGAAATCTATCTAACAATTATTGAGACATTTCTCTCTAACCAAAACCTGCTGGTGGTGCTAGAGGGAAAGAGATTAATCATCTGGGAAACATGAATGTCTCCACAAAACTTGTGCCAATCAACCTGGCAGATGTAATTGAAAGGTTTGACCTTTATTAGGATTCATCCTCTGGGGACCATAAATGTCTGTTCATTGCAAATTTCATTTCTCAAGATATTTCATTCTGGACCAAAGTGGTCAACCAATTGACTAAGCCACATTGCTAGCATGGGAAAACCAACAACAATAATGAAGAAAAACAACATATAGCTTATAAAGCAACATACTTCATATCTCTTTCTTCTGACCTCCTCAGGCAGGGAGATCCGGAGTCAAGGTCTCCTCAAGGCAAAAGCTTGGTCACTTTAGACTATAGCCTGAAGGCAGAAGCAGCCAGGACAAATCTGCATGAGGATTTCCGTCTGCAGGACAAGAGGTCAGAAATATTGGGCTTAAAGTTAATGCCAAAATGGGCTCAACACACAGCAAGCAACAGATGGTAAAGATTCTGCCACTGTTAACACACAACAGGCAATAAAAAGTATTCAAAAGTACAAAGTTCAAAGTTTTGAAGAAGAAAAATAGGAAAGATTATGGTTGCTTCGCAGGGAGAAGATTCATGAGCATTTCATTAAACTGAATGTGACATCACCTACCATCTGTCAAGCCCAGCCCACAGTCAGATGACAGAAAGCTGTTGATGAATTTCAGCAAAAAGGGTCCGCCACTAAAAAGAAATTTAATGAGAATGCTGTCATGGAGACTTGAGGAAGGTATTAAACTATGTCAGTTAGTTCCTGCAAAGAAGTTGGAACAAATTTAAATTTATGTTGTATGGATCAGGGGAGGATGAGTAACTGAAGGAGAAGAGGTGGGATATCATGACTCTTATTTCATCGAGTTTGTTAATAAATAATGACAGAAATGTTGAGTCTGCAGTACTGCATTAGATGAAGCAAAGACAGCAGCAGCAGTCGGTTTGGTAAAGTGACAAAGTGAAAAACATTATTATGGTGGTTATTATTATGGTCATTATGGTGGTCCATCAATTTGAAAAAAATATTTTGTATAAGTGATTCATTTTTGGAATTTGGAACACCTTTCCTCAGCTCTCCTATACATCTTTCTTAGATCACTACTACAAGTTACCATTGATCCTGAAAAGAAAGCGAACTGATCTCAGCCCAGAAACCTCGGAATTACATTCATACTGGACGATTCTGCAGCACATGATTTACATCAAATGCCGATGTGCAATGCCCATGCTAAAAGTATTGTGTTCTTTATGTAGTTGGGTGGAAAGTAAGGCTGTGGAGGTAGGGGTGTTGATGGGTGTGTAATGCTTCCAACTTTCATGCGGGCGTCCCAGTTAATGTTCACTTTTTTTTTTTCATCATAACTACAATCTTTCCTTAACCTTAATCAAGTGTGTTAGTTACCTAACATTTACCATACCTTCTTGAAAATGTTAATTTGCCATAACCACAAACATTACCTAACCTTAACCACAAATATTAGGCCATGCAAGAATCATTCGTACGAACAGATTTGTTCTTAAGTGGCATGTACGAGTGATTTAAGAGAATTTGTGGCATTCACCAATTTTCTCGTATTTAGAATTTCCTCTTAGGTGAGTAGGTAGGTAAGTTCATGCATGAGGCCCACTGTCATTAAACGGAATCTGAGGTTTTGCAATTACTAAGTAATTAATAAGATCTGGGAGTAGGCTACATCGCTACAACAAAGTCCTTCAAGACAAGAAACACAAGTAGTCAGACGATCAAATTTTCTCTTGTTCTATATTTATCTTCTGTGGTTCCTGGTTGCCTCATTGAAAGATAAAACTATTGTGGAAATAATGATGATGGTGAAATTATGAGGAGAGGAAGAGGCTCTTCTTTCTTTCCCTTTCTTGGTTCACTGGACAAACCTGTATGTGTGTGTGTGTGTGTGTGTGTGTGTGTGTGTTTGTGACCCACTCAACAGAAGCCACAGAGGAGACCAGAGCTGAGACATTACTGATTGATGTCGGGGACGGAATTTGAAGTAGGAGTCTGGGATTTGTCTGTTTATCTTAAAGCCTGCTGCAGGGCCAAACAGGACTAACTGGAGCCCAACAATTATTGTGAATGCTACAAACAAGGCAAGAGATAAGATAAGAAACAGGAATTATGTGGAGAAAGAGATAAAAACACAGAACAAAAGTACTGGACCTGAAATACAAAGCTTAATAAATTGCAGACTTAGGCTATTTAGCTCAAACTTGCAGAGTACACCGGGTAGTTGGGTCAGATCGAGGTCGGATCATGTTCCCACCACAATAAAACCGCTCGAGTTTGTTTGGAACACCTCCTCTAAAGGGTCTTGGTGCAGTTGTTTTGGGAAAACCCAAGTGCAATTATGGTCTTCACACCTGCTCAAACGAAACGCACAAACCAGGCAAAAGCACCAGGGTTCATTTTGCACCAACAGTCCTTAGTCCTCATGTGGATTCAATCCCAACTTGCAGTTGCATGGTATATTAGACTGATTAGACTGACAGGCCACCAGGTCAGCCAGGAGCTTGGCTTCAGTGCAAACCATTGTTAACAAAGGTGAATACTTTAGCCGGCTTTCCCTTCCAGTGCCAGCCAGGATTTCCTAATAGGCCCTTTTCAAAGCAGACATTTTGACATGTGCAGTAGGACAGGTATAAATAATAGATGCACAGGTGTAAATAATAGAATTAATGGTGACTGAATTACATTTAGCTGCTTCACTCTGGGAGTCCTGGTACTGTGCAGACTGGCTCACTGTCACACTATGTGGTGGTTTTTCTTTCTTCTTCTTCGTCAGGACTGGACGTCGTTAATTAAACTTCAGTTTACAATAAATTAAAGTAGGTGAGGTACCACTACCCTCACTGACGAGGGACTTTGAGTCAAAGAAAAATGCACAAACAGCAACAGAGACTGAGTGTAAGTTCAATTCACGTAGGTTTATTTGCATCAATACAGAATACAAGTAAACCGTGTTGTCGCGAGAGCAACCGAGTTACAGTGTTTTATACCCTAAACTGGGTGGTGGTCGTCACGTATTCAATCCCTTGGGCATACTGTATTGGACTTAGGTCACCCAACCAGTTTCTTTAATCAGTCGTTTACAATGAAATCTGTCCTTGAAGGGGCATTTTTAATTTACTCAAAATCCTGCTTTTCACATACTTCATCATCCAGTACTTCATTCTCCATCCTCCCTCAAACAGCAGCCAGGTCACAGCGACCTCTGCATCCTCTTTTATCCAGTCCTCAGATGCCTAAACTTTAGCTATTCCCAGAGACTTGGTCACAATCCTCCCTATTTTCAAGGACATTTGTGTGTGAGTGAATCGGTCAATGAGAGGCAAATTGGAAAGCGATTTGTCTGTTAAGGTAGAAAAGCAGTCTTTTTACCATTCTACTGCAGAGCTGTAAGGCCTTTTTCACAGCAGACATTTTGACTTGTCATAGTAGGAAAAGCACAGGTGTTAGTAATAACATTAATGATGGCTCTGTTCTATTCAAGTGTAAGCCATGACAGCGTGACAGTGAGCCAGTATGCACAACACTGAAGCAGTTAAACAGCCATCGTTATCTCATTGATTTTCCTACTGTGACGTGTCAAAATGTCTTCTGTGAAAAAGGCCTATAGCCACGCTGAGCTGCACTGCTGTGGTCCTGTTTGTACTTTCAGATATCAGCCTTATTTTACTATTTACTCATCGCACTGTTCAATTAAAAAAACAGACCTTTCCTGCTGTTGCTGCTTCAGGGCGAACTGGCAGGATGCTTTTGTTGTGATGAAGTTATAGAAAATGCAATGCGTTTGTCACCAAGTAAGTGGAGCTTCATTAGTGGTGCTATTCTTCAGTAAAAACCAATCAGAGCTTTGTAGGCAGGTTTAAGAATGGGTACGTCACCCAGCTACCTCTATGAGAAATTGTGATAGAACAATGGAGACAAGTGTGGATGATACTGACACAGCTGCACAAGTTGTTGTAAATCAACTCTTAAATCAGCATATTTCTCATGAAAAACCATCATGAAAAACCTGAAAATAGCGTTGGTAGGAAGGACATGTCACTCGCTGCTGATTAGGGCAAAACAAAAGGTCAGGTTACTTATCTTGTGATGCTGCCGTCTGATTGCACAATTATTTCCTGCTAAAAATTAAGGAGAAAAAAACGAGTTTGCTAATTTTATGTCTCTTCTTTTTTGATTGTGATTTTTTTGTTCTTAATTGCACAATAATTCAAATATCACATATTACACTGCATGTACATGAGTGGATATGTATGCTTAAAGGACTGTGTTACAAGTTGTCTGTGCTCAGAATCCCCATTAGCTGGGCTTCAGACTAGTCAGTGAGGACATCAAGAGTACACAACACTGTGATAGATCACTGAGACAGACACACAACACACTCACATGGAGACGACATGAGATCAGGTCAGTGTTTATCTCTCCTACAAACTGCCAAACTTGAAGCAGCAGGATGCAACAGACCAAGGCCAGACTCAGAGTGATTTGCAGATAACTCATTTATCTCTGAAGGGCCCATTTCTCCACCCTGCTGCAGTGAGTTAGAGGTAGAATGGGATTATCTGTGTTCTGGTCATGTCTGTAAAGGTGAAAGATAACATTTTGGGTCTGGGTCTGTCTTTTTATTTTATTGCCTATAACTTGTCAGTCAGACATTATCATCTGTGGACGCAAAGATACTATGAATATGAACCACAGATTCAGCAGCCTGAAAATATTGTGTGCCAGCTAAATGCCTCACATTTCAATATTGACATCTATAATTACAATAAATATGTGACAAATGAATTTACCTCACCTGACAGCAATCTTACACACATACAACCACTTAGTTCTCTTTTCCTTGTGTACAGCTGGACCTGCAGTAGTGAAATTAGCCCACTGTCATTAGTCAGGTTACCAAGCAACGGGAGAGACGAGGCTAATCACCCTGACAGGCAGGGGGTGGAGGGGGTGGAGAAGAGTTGGAGGAAAGAACGAGTATAAGCATTAGGGACCGTCGTTACAGGGTGAACGATGGGAGGAGAGTGGTGAAGTTGGTGTGGACAGAATAAGAATGAGCGAGTAGACGAAGAAAGAAGACACAGAAGAAGAGGAGAAAAGATGAGGAGTGGAGTTCTTGGGTAAAGAAGAGTGATAAGAGAGAGGCAAGGAAATAATTATCATTTCCTACTCTAGGGGAGACATCTACTATGGACTACTCAAAACAACATACAATTATAGTCCTTACCAATTCTACAATTCTGAGACAGCCAGCAAAAAAGACATTCTCTCTGATTATTGAATTAAAAAAGATGAATAAATGTCCATAATTAATCTGGATATAAATGTGGTGCTGAACAGTTTAAAAATCCTCCAGAGTTGCACAAGAACATGGGAGTTTCTTCTGTCTTGGTACAACTCAAATGCAGAAAAATGTCTTTTGTACAAGAGACAAGTTACTATGAAAACCATCTTTCTTTAAGAAAACGATGTGCATAGATACATTACACAATCCCTTAGAAAGTATCATCTGATTTTTTTTCCATACTAAAATGTTATCATGATCCTGGTCACATTTTAGTAGTGTTTCTTGCAACAGAAGTTATTTTTGTTTTTCCCCAGAAAATCCTGTAATTCTGTCCACTTGACCCCCCAAAAATCTGTAAAAAATTGACGTACCCTGGAACACTCCAGCCCGAAACTGGTAGGTGACGACACGTTTAACCACAGTAGTGTAGATTATGAAAGATTGAGACTACTACAACTACTACTACTACTACTACTACTACTACTACTACTACTACTACTTGTAAACTAGTAGTTTACAGTGTTTGTGGTAGATGTACACCCTCCCTACCACTCATTCATATCCCCTAATCATTTAAGGGACGACTGCAGGTAGAGTGTGTATTTTCGGAGCTATGGGCCTTCAGAGCAATGGCCGTTTGTTTTCGAGATAACAGGCTGTTGGACAAGTGGGCTTTCGATCCAATGGGACATTTTTCAGACTATTGGGGTTTCGGAATAATGGGCCGTTGGAACAATGGCATGGCACCAACCTGCCTCCCAAAGTCTGACTGTCAAAATACCAAAATTATTTTGCCTTTCTTTGCATCCTGGTGAGGAGTTGGTTCTTTAAAGTATAGAAATAATAGATCACACACACACACACACACACACACACACACACATGCAATTAGTTATAATTACTGTCTGCGAAGCTTGATGAAACAATAACAGTGACCCAACAGCAGTGAAACAGGAACACACACAGGAAGTGAAGTGAATTAATAGCTCTGCCACCTCCTCCACCTTCAGTCCTCCACCTCTGTCCTAATCTGTACACTGTGTACTGTTATATACATATACAAGTCACATAAAGCAGCACCTTGTCGTCACCGTCGGTGCTGATAGACATTGAACAGCCTCGTCTGCAAATCCACTTAGTGTTTTTTATTTAATCAACTGGTTGCACTGTGCATGTGAAGAGATCCAAAATACACATCTAGTATAATTGTATAGCACTCTTAAAAACCATGTTCCAAAGTACTTTACTCAAAACAAAGATACATGAATAAAATAAACAATTCAGAAACCAGTGAGCCAGACATAAGATAAAAAAAAAAACTAACCAATGAAAAGAAGTTTTAAGAAGTGATTTAAAAGACGATAATGATTTGGTTATCTGGAGCTCCTCAGGCAGATCATTCCAGCAAAGGCATGATCCCCTCCAGTCTTAAATCTAGGCACAGGAACAGCCGTCAGGTTCTTGTCTGAGGACCTCAGGCTGCGCACATGTTGATGAGGGCAAAGCAACTCTGAAATATAATCTGGAGCCTGGCCATGTAGAGCCTTAAAAATAGTCAATGCAATCTTAAAATAAATGGGTAGCCAGTGTAGTGATGCTAAAAGTGGAGTAATATGCTATCATTTCCTGGTGATAGTTAAAAGTATAGCATAGTGATTTCTGGTTTACACCTGTTAAAAGAGTATTGCAGTAGTTCAGCAATGAGGAGACATAGGCATGTATAACAACTTCTGCATCTTTAAAACTTAAAACTGGTTGAATCTTAGATATTTTTTTTTCAGATCATAAAAAACAGGACTGGACGAGCTGGCCGATATAATATTAAAAAATAAGGTTGTAATCAAAAAGAATACACCTAGTTTTTTTTACCACAATTTAACTGAATGAATTTAACTGAAGAACATTAGCGGACGTCCAATCTTTCACATCTGCTAGACATCAAACCAGATAGGACAGATCAGAAGGGTTATTGGGAGGGAGATATGTCTGGGTATCATCTGCATAACAATGAAATGCAACACCATGTGACAGAGGGGAAACATATACGAGGAAAACAAGATTGGTCCTAAAATTGACCCCTGTGGCACTCCACACGTTATTGGGGCTAAAGGAGACACAACAAAAAACCTATGATTCGAAAAATATGCTGAAACCCCTGCAAGGCTTTATCAGATATACCAACCCACTGCTGAGGTCTGTTTATCAAGATACCACAATCCACTGTATCAAAAGCTGCCCTTAAGTCTAGTAAACTGAGAATGGACAACACACGTTAATTAACATCAATATGATGCAAATGTGTCAGCCAAAAGGTTAATTTCCATCTGCAGTCCCTGGGTATGTTGATGATATGCATTAAAAATAACCAACAAGACATACAGAAAGAAGGGAAAACAACATCAAAACACATGGAAGCAGATACGGCGTAAGTGAATGGGAACGGAAATGGAAAAAACATTACAGGACAGATACAAACACATAACAAATCAGAACCTTACAACAACAAGACCTAACATCACAAAGAACCACAAAACTATATTCAAACAAATGCTAAGATACACTTCAGATACAAGCTCACAGCTGAATGGAAAGCAGACAATAGGGATCTGCCATCTTTTGTTTTTCTCTGATTGTGATACATATTTTTCTTTCTGAGCTATTCACAACGTATTATGGGTAGCTCATTTTGCCTCTTGTGTAATTATGAGAAATTAATGTCTAGACAGAGCAGGGAAGGGCTGAACTTTCACTTTGTAAAGCAGAGGGAGGAGAGGAGAGGGCTGAAGGAAGGATTGAAAGGCAGAAGAAGTCAGAGAATATTTATCTCACCTGCATGCACAATAGAAGTCCTTTAAAGGCCAACATCTCTTTTGGAATCAATATCTGAATGCTGTTATCTAATATTTAGAAAATATACTCTAGAAGATTTTTATAAGTTGCTGTTTGTAAACCAAGGACTTTGATGCCCACTATCCTTTGAGAGGTGCCACAGTTTGTTTCAAATCATGTTGCGTGAGTGGGCATCTGTTTTTCTGAAAGACAGATGCTTTGTTAGCTCTGTCATCATGGACTAACACTCCTCAGTCAAACCCAAGGTCTCTATCTGTCTTTCATCAGAAGCTGTTTGTCGGTTTAGCTACTTGATGGATTAAACCAAACTGAATTCTCAGTAAAGTGTGAAAAACGGGGGTGAAGTAAAAGTGAAGATCAGAGGGAAACAATGTACTTTAAAATTTAAATTTCTACCGTGTCGTGTCAACAGAAACATTATGAAACTGTAACTGAGAAGAAATGAGAGCAGATTGAAGCACGTTGTGGGACTTTAAAAAGTCATTACTCGTTGGTCTAATGATCCGTCTTACTGCTGTGGCTCAGCCGTGACCATTATCATTATTTAGGAAAATCATTCCCTGAAGCACCTGTAAAACGAGGAGGTCGATATAGCCTGGGCTGAAATGCTACTCTTAGCAACCGCTCACTGTGAGAGTAATATTTTTTTATTTCTGAGAAAACAGAGTCGAAAGTGTTGATAATCACAGTTATTTTCAGTCTAGGCCTTCTTTCCTCGTCGTTTCTCCATCACTGCACTTTCTCTCAGCCCTTCATCTCGCCTTTACTCTCTCTCCATATTCTCTCCTTTTTAACCTACTGATCCCTGTCTCAGTCTCTCCATCAAGCTCTTTTACCAGCTCTCCTTCTCTTTGTTTCTTTTTTTTGCCTCAATCCACATTTCCAATTTTATTTGAGTTAGTGCGCTGTATTGGCTCAAATGTTGTATCAACAGTTTTCCCAGCACGGCTGTGTGAAGCCAAATGAATAAAAACATAAAAAGTCCACATAATAATAAAAGACACAACCTAACACCCCTCTCGCTTCTCTCACTCGTTCCCTCCTTTAACCTCTGCCCCTCTCTCAGCAGAACGTGTATTAAGCCTTATTGTTGTAAGGCTAAATTGAGTTCGAAACACCCATAAACAACTGTCACCTAGCATGACAGCTTAAAACCAACCTAAGTGTGTGTGTGCATGTGTGTGTGCACACTGAGCACTTGGCGCCTGAAAGCTGGACCTGCCAACACTCCCATGTGAAATATTACTACTTATGCACAACCAGACACAAACCATTACACGCATTAAGGCCAACATATGTGCATACAAGCTTACTTGCATGTACAAACATACATGAGTCTACAGTATGTAACGCTTAAGAATAATATAATATAATCACAACATAAGTCAATCTTCTTTGGATTGAAGTAAGGTGAAATTTTAACTGAAGCTTAAATTCAGATTAGGCTAACCTAAATGATTCCCTCTATCTGTTTCATGCAGAATCTTCTCATATGGAATAAATGTATTTTTTCACTACAATTTACTGACCAAATGTAACAGAACATATACTTTTTTATATGAGCTTGTGGATGACTAAACCTAACCTTGTAACAATCTGCTTCACATGTTATTATATTTGATATTTTGCTCTTTGACTTGAGAATCATCCCTGTCTGACTGGGTCCTCATGCTGAGCGGTTAAATTAGCCTCCTGAATTTCCATCCAAAATACTATCACAGCTCTAGTTTGATAATTTCCACAGAATCCAGAAAACCAAATCAAGGCACAAAAAGATCCTGATTTGCTGGGATGCACATAGGACTAACATTATTACATGACGACACATGTAATGTAATATACGGCAGCTCCGTGGTTAGCTCCTAAAAGCAGGAAGGTCCGGTTTTTATGTGTGTCTTTGTGGTTCCCACAGTCCAAAGACGTGCATGTCAGGTGACCTGGAAAATGTCAGAGTTAATGTGTCTGTCTATGTGTGACTGGTGACCTACCCATGATACTTCATGTCTCCTGTCCAATGCGTGGATTAGAAAATTGATGGATAAATGAGATTCTACCCTTAATTTCCATGTTCTTCTAAATGGACTATTGACTGGTGAGGATGCTGACCTTTTGCGTGGGACGCGTAAGCTTTAGCCTTTAGTCTTTTATTGTATCATAACACTGAGTAAGCACATCATGAATATAGCCATTATATACACACTGCAGACTGTTTTGAGGATTCTCATTTTCTACCACGTCAAATGGAAACATCAAAAAGTCAGCTGGAGATGTTGTTTCCAACCAATTCACACAGTCAGTATGAAGTCAGTGTCATTTCACTCAGCGATCAACAGGTGAAGTTTTGTTCAGTTCAGGACCCAGAATTATCAAGCATTTAAGAGAAGGAAATCAGTCCTAACTGGACAAAAATTGGCAGAGTGATGCATTTTTGGTCTTTCTTTTAAGACTAGAAGTAAACGCATTTTCTTTCCTAAATCATTCCTTTCTCTGTAAATATTTAGGAGTCCCAGAAGGGTTAAAAAATGACTAAGAATTTTTGGGAAATGTGCCACCATTATTATTGTAAACTCTATACTTGCTGTGCTATAATCCTAAGCCCGACAGGTGTAGCAACAGGAACTAAGCAGGGTGGGGCTTAGTGAATAGTCAATTACAAGTGAACTGGATTTCGTAAACAACATATGTTTTAGAATTTTGGTAATTTCTTCTGCAACGTTAGAAATTTTGACAATCCAAAATAAATGTAACTATAGTCTCTGTAACCTGCTGTGCTCTTCTTCTCTGGTGTTCATGATCACGTGAATACATAGCTGAATATGAGCATCTGTCCAGACTTCATTCTGTTATTGCTAAGCTTTCCAAGTATAATGATTTACTGGCTAAGCACCCGGCAACACGCAGATGTTTCCGGGACTATTGACAGTGGTTTGTTTGGAAGGATCTCTGTGATCGTGTAGCAACCGTATCCTTGTCTGGTTTTCTGTTGTTGGTTTTGTTTCTATCCAATAATCACAAGCTGGTTTATTGGGCATATAACTAGGTATTCATTGTTTTATCAGGTTTTTATTGGTATATTGGGCTTTTACTGGTCTTGTATGAATGTTATCATGTTGAGTGTTTTCTCGCTGGGGGAGGCTGAAGCCATGATTGTGTCCTCTGCTCCCAATGTAAGCATGCTGGGGCCTGATTCATCATCGCTGGCCCACCTCTGGGTCTGTGTCAGGACGTTTATGTTCACTGGAAGTCTCCCTGTGTGCTCATGGAATAAAGAGGGTGTATTATGGAAAACCAGAAGGGTCTGGTCTTGGGGGGTATTTTGCCATCAGAGATATTATCTACAGTAAGTGCTGCATTAAGCTGGTGCTCTTCACTGCATCACCAACTTTTTGTCATGTTGATTCATCATTTAAATTAGCTACTTGAGTCCCTCTGTGTGCAGTCGCAGAATAATCATGTTCAGTGTTCTAACTTTTCTAATTCAGCGTCTAAATCAAGTTCATACATTTCTCTTTAGATATCACTGTGATAGACTGCCGACCTGTCAGGGGTAGTGGGGTAACTAAATAACTAAAGTACTGTGTTTTGAGGTACTTATACTTTACATTAGTATATTTGTTTAATGCTATGTTATGCCCGACTCCTTCAGGCCATAACAAAGAAGGGAGGTCCACACAGTAACTATTTAATTAAACAAGTAATTTATTAATTGAATTAACTCAAAATAAGCAAAGCGTGATGTGTGAAGTCAGAAGTCAAGTGTGGGCGTTGTGTGGTATGAAACTGTATGTGCTAACCGAAGTCTACATGTGACATAAAAACAAAGGATAAACTAAATTAAGGGTGACCCCGAATAGTTGACTATTCGACGATTCGATCTAGGGGGCCTGATTCGACTGCCAGTCTCACAGTCAAATCATCACAGTGGCTGGAAAATGTGGTTATGAAACAAAGGATCATTCTATTCGGGCTATATGGGGGTGCTGGATGTCTGATTTTACATAGAATTGCTTAGTTTCTCCCAATAAATCATGATATATATCAGATTCAACTGCTATTCTTAGTTGGGGACAACCCTACGCAACTGAACGCAATCAAACCAAACAAAATCAAGTTGGGTGCCTGAAAGACACCAGCCTTCCAGGAGGGAGCCATCTTGAAAGCAAACCGGCTTATATAGACTACCAAGCAGGTGAGGCCAGTCCCTCAATAAGGTGATAGGGGCCAAGCAATCAGGGAGGACCTGAAAGAGGGAAGCCAAAACAACAGGTAGCCCAGGGCCGTCACAGCTACTATTCCACTACATCAGGGGTTTTCAGACTGTGGGCACAGAGGGAGAGGCATGAGGCAAACTACATAGTACATGAGGTGAAAGGGACAGGTGCATTCTGGCTTTCTTCTTGGCTTGCTGATTTGAGCCGCTTATCAATGCGGTCAGCAGTTGGAGCTGCAGCAGTGGCTGTGACACACAGCTCATGGAGGCTACTAAGGTATTTCAAAACCCTTAGTGCCCCTGATTGCTGCAGTTAGCATCAAAAAACGTACTCCTTCGTATTCAGAACTTGCCTGAAAATAATCATGTTTTCAAGTTTTCAAAGTGATAGCTGTCTGTACATCCATTGCCAACAAGCAATCCCCAAAGCATAATTGGAACTGTAGTTCCAGAACTCAGAGCATGATTATCTATCAAATAAAAGTAAGACAAAATATAATAATAGTATGTGCGACAAAATCCATTAATATCAATTTTTTTTCATGTTGCACTATCAATATATGCCGAGGCTCAGAATGTCCCCTCGACACGAACTTCTGACAGTGAGGTCTGAGACTGTTTGTAGAAAAACATTTGCAGCTTGAATTCAATAAATATTCAGTATGTATTTTTTTTAATACTTTGAGCACCACAAACTAAATCCATATTGGAGTGGAGGGCGGAAATCCCAGAGACAGATATCTCAAAATCCAGACAAATTAAACCAAAACTATCTGCATGGCTAGATGAGTGACAAAATATGTTTTTTTGTAATTTGGGTGAATTGATCATTAAATCGGTAACACAGAAATATTCTCACCCCCCTGATCAGACTTTACTGGGAAACTGGACTAAATGGAGTAAATTCCAGAAAAGAACACACTGAGAAAATAGAAAATGCATGGTGTGAATGTACCCTTACACTCCACTACACACTACACACACACACACACACACACGGCAGGTCAGTGTGTTATATGACCATTGAAGTGAAGTCCATCCATCAGCTGTTGTTGACAGGGCTTTTAAAACTGATACCAACGCCCTTCAGTGTTTGAACTGTCAGCACCTTCAACAGATAAAACACATATTTCACTTTGACTGAGCACTTTCACATGTATCTTTTCCTCCAGCTACACTTCAGAAATGTTCAGCCATAAATTTTGGATGCTCTACAGGTCAATCAAATTAAGGCAAAAACCATTCTGCGAGCCCGACTCAGCGGGATGGGGATAGCATTCATAGATTTTCCTTGTGTCTGTGTGCTGTTCTTCCAGGTGCTCTGGTTTCCTCCCACACTCCAAACACATTCAGGTTAGATGAAGTGGAAAGTCTAAATTGCTTGTAGGTGTGAATGTGTTTGTGTGCTGCCTCCTGCCATAGACTCCAGCCCTCCTGTGACCCTGAACAGATTAAGTGAGGATATAAAATGGATGGATGGGTACATTTTGACCCCAACCATAACACGCCCACAACGAAGCACCGCAAGGCAGAAACAGTAATATTAAATGTTAGGATAATGAATTAAGGGGGTCATATGCTACACAGATTGTAAAACCCTTTTGAGGGCAAAATTGATATGGGAATTTAGACTATATAAATAAAACTGTGTTTTTTTAATGAATGAATTTGTCTCTTTTGATCCACGTGTTGTCAAGTCAATTCAAGTCAAATGCATCTTGGTGGAAGACAGTGATGAAATGCCATTATGAATCAGAGTTACTAGTGCTTGATTAATTATGTAAGAATATATTTGAATATATTTGCACACGTTTAGTTGAAACACAAATTAACACTTTATATTTCAACATTTTCAGAACATTTCAGCAGCATTTGAATGAAAACATAACTAAAGCCACAGAACAGTGATAATAGGGCATGGATTGCTACAGACTGTAGTGTAGTATAGTGTTTAATTATTTATGTACTCATACGATCTTGTAATGCATCTTTGTTTTGTGCTACTGATCAATATGTCACTGCAGCAATGTCACTCCAGACCGACTCCTTGTATTGATTCTGACCAGGTCTGGTGGTTTGTATTGATTATTGCACCACTCTGCAGGAAATATTCCCTCTAAGACACGGTGTCTTTATAAATGTCACTGAATGCAAATGTCATGTCTTTTTAATTTCAGGCATCTCTGTCTGCCAGTCTGCCAGAACATCAGTTCATTTCAAACTCGGCTTGACATCAATTTATTTTATTTTTTTAAACAGGCCTCACTCGTAAAAGGACGCTGGTTTTTCCTTTTGGAGTACAACACTTCATGCCTGAGGAAGTGACAGCTGAAGAATGTATCTGCCGGATGTGAATGTGCGTAAGTGTAACAGAGAATGAAACAGTGTATGTATCTAAGTAAACTTAGATACCACTCCCTGGAAAAATACATATAGCTGCTTTATGGTTTCCCGAGCACTCTTCTCTCGCTGCCAGGAACTCTCTTACAGTGGGAAAGAGTCATTACTAACTACTGTGTGTGTTGACACTATTACCCAGATCACAATGTTTCCTTTGATCTCAGTTACATAATTGGAAACAATAGATTTTTTCCTTGTCACCTACAATGAATGTTTGGTTGACTCTCACCAGCTGAGTGAAGCTGCTCACCTCTCGGCACTTCGGTTTCAGTCACTGCATGTCTGTATAAATATTTACAGCTGTGCAGGCTTGCCAGCCTTCTCCTACAAAATATGTTCATTTGAAGCTCTTTGCAATAGCAAAATTAACTTTTTTTTGGCAAATGTAATGCCACCTGGATTCATCTTTTCAACAATACCAAATGTTCATATTGAACACGCTTGCTAAATAATTTAGCATTCTTGATGGTGGAGGTAGTTAGACAAAACAATCCCAAAACCCACTAGCTTTTTCCAGTGCTTTCAACTGTATCACATGGTTTTCACCAGTGAATGGAGTCTGCTCAGTTGTCATGAGGATAGCTTTAGCACCTAACTCAACTTTTGTTCAAAGATAAATGTTCAAACCTGCATTAATTTATATATTTTTTATGTTTATGTTGTTTTTTAATGTTGAAAAATGGCTCATTGTGCCAAATTATCACCAACTCTGCAGCTCTATGGAGCTTTTTAACCTCTTTTAGCTCATTGTTTTGGTTCTTTAGCACATTTTCTGTATGGTTCAGTGTTAGCGCTCTCATAAACCCCATTTCCCCATTACTCCTTCTCTCTCTTCTAGTCTAAAGAACAGAATAGGTTGTTTTTCAGCGCCTTACGAAATTACAGATATTAATGTTATGCTGATCCAACACACACACACACACACACACACACACACACACACACACATACACACACACTGGTAGGATGAAAACACACCAGAAGTGCTTTTTTCCAAGTTTAGGCAACTAAAACTACATGGTTAAAGTAAGGTTATCTTCATTTTGTAGATGGGACGTAGAACATACTGTAGGTTGTTTTAAATTGTTTTATCAAACAAATAATACTGACATTTTTTCTAGAGAGGATAGTTGCTTTTCAGTAAAATGTAAACAATATTTTTACAGTATGTTTAGCACATTTTAGTTTTAGTTTAGTTGAAGACAGTTTCTATAGTCAGGACTGTGAGGAAGAAAGCAGCAGTGAGGCAGTGAAACAGGACAGTGAGTGAGTGACAGGTGCAGAGTAAAGAAAAATAAGAACTGCTGAGCTTGAAGCAGAGGTGCTGTTGGAAGAAAAGTGTAAATCTCAAATATTGTGCTGAGGTGAGGGATCAAAGTGTGTATGACTGCCGGCTTTACAGATGGTGAAGAGAGGGGGAAAAAGTGGCAAGAGGGGGATTAAGGAAGAAGTGTTTACTGTACACCAAGCATGTGAAAAGGGACTGGCTGCCCTCTCCATGAATCCAGATGAAAGTGATGATCCTTTGTTGATTTCATCCCATTTAATCCACTTTAGCGGTGAAGAGGAGAATGAGATTAAAGGGAAGAGGAAGGTTATGAGGAGGATTCATAAATCTGAAGGAAACTGAGCTGAGAGGTGGGGAGAAAATGGTCACGTTAAGAGGAAAAATCTTTTTTTTGTTTTTGCAAGCTACATGAAATTTTCATTATATCCTTAATGATTATGATGATTTTACAAAGGTCAAGCATGAGTGAACATGAACAAGAGCAGTCATGCAACAGACATTACCAACATGTCTGCAGTCCATTGCACTGTGATACTTCATAAGTACAGCAGGTACAGGAGGGGGGAGTTTATCTAGGAAGTTGCTGAGCAGTTCTAATGGACAGACATTAAAACAGTACCATAGACAGTTTGGATAATAACCTTAACATCTGTCCTTGTTTTCACTTCCAAAAAAGTGGTTTTTAATTATATGGTTAGAGCAGCCCAATGTCCTATGAATTACCTTGATATTCCACACTTTATGATTTATGTCCTGTGCTCTGGAAAAAGCTGGTTAGTGGACCTTGAGTTATGTAAGAAGACTCATTTTGAAACAAAGGAGAAAAAAACTACCTTGAAGCACTTTGATATGACCTCAACACACACAAACACGCTGCACAGAAGACGGTCACAGCCCACTGGAGGGTGCTTTGACTAATTATGAGAAAATGCCAGTTTGAAACAGAAAACCGTCTCAATTTTCCTTGTTCAAAGTTTTTCAGTTTGAAATGTTTACAGGGAGTCAGAGCAGACACACGCAGCTTCTGGGCAGTATAAAGTACAAGTTCCCCCTCAGAAACTGACACAAAGAGACGAAAACAGGAACTGAACGAGATGTGAGACAATACTTAGAAAGAAAAGAGAGAACACGAGAGGAGGCCTTTTATCTCAAAGTGAAATGAAACATCAATCCCATTAACCTCATTTTCAGGCTGTAATCTGCTGTGAAGGAAAATGAAAGAGGGGGAAAACAAGAGTTGGAAACAAAAGAACGAGAAAAAGCACAGGGATGGCTCATGCAGTCAGGAAGGCAATTTCATATTTGGAGTGTGACAGGTGGTCTGCCCGAGTCTTCCAGACAAAGCCAGCCCTGACTGTCTTTCACACTGTAAAGAGCTACCACGTCTAAAACTTTGTGGAAATCTTGCACTTGTGTGTTAGACAGTTTCTTCCATCTAACACGTTGTAGAAAATGTTTTGAAAGTTTTTGATTTGCTCTGAAGATGTCAAAGTGCCTTCCCCCCAGGCGGACTGGCTGACTTTCCTCACTTGATTCCCATCATCCCATCACTGAATGAACTCAGCTGCTGAGATTAAAATATGTGATTAAAAACTTTCTGATGCCTCCAGCAATCCAGAACTTTATTATAATCATGTTGTAATACAGGCATGACGTTGGCACTAAAATCCCAACTTCTCTTCTGTGAAAGGAAGCAAGCCACAAGTGTTTTGAAGTCCCTCTTTCAAATCTAAAGGGGATGAGTGAGAATAAATTACACAATTAGGGACAGGCTTTACTATTTTGAGGGCACAAATGCATACTTTAAACCTGCATTCATTGAGCCAGCACAACAAGCTGTTAACACAACAGTGACATTATGACATTACCTTTATAAAGTTGATATGGTGAACATGTTATCAGCTTCGCTTTCCACCAACTCCTGAGGGAAAGATATCTGGCTCTTTAGCTCCTAAACGCTCCTCTTTGTTCACTAGCTGGTCATGAGCTGCCTGCTGCGGCTGAAAACAAGTCTTATGAGATTAAAGTTGTGGAGTTCAAAGAGCTAAAATGAGCTGAGGGGAACTGCAGAGTTGGGTGATAATTGTCTGTGGTTTTGTCACTATGAGTGACCCCTTTCACACTGTACATGGTTATTTGATCCTCTGTTAATATAAAAATATTTATTGGAGAAGCTTTAAGGAAACCAGTGAAGTTGAGGGTACGAACTATTAAATTAAGGGAAAAGAAATAAAGAAGAATAATAAACTTAATTTGAGTAGCACTTCTCTAAAATAAGGTGTTTAAAAAAGCTCCATCTGCTATCAAACTTCTACCTCTCACAGATATCTAGAAAACAAGAGGATGGAGACGTCAGACAGTACAGTTTGATAGACAGGTGATTTCTTGTGTAGTACAGTGCTGACAAAAAAAAATGCCACAGAAATGTCCAAAAGTAGCGCTCATGCACAGCTGCAGCAGCATTGTCAAGGAACATCGGTTCAACCGGGCAGCACGAGCCACGATTGACACGGGGATCTCGGAGTGACGTGAGCCGGTGGCGCTGCCTTCCAGGAGTGTGGGGGAGAGAGAGAGAGAGACACACACAGAGAGAGGGAGAGAGAGAGAGAGAGAGAGAGCAGCAGAGGCTGGAGAGCAGCACGTCTCCCACAGAGGTAAGACCGGAGGAGAGTGACTTTACCGGGGACACAGAGGAGGGTAACTCACTTTATGCACTTTAATATCTGTGAAATACCTTCTTGAAATACATTTTGATGTTATCGACTGATTGTATAGTAAGTCGTCTTAGCTTACATTTGATAGTAAATAATATATGAATATATATGTTACACGAGGACAGGGTCTTTTAAGGTTAAGAGAGTGATGTTTTTTTACATACTCTATACGTGTTTTTTAACTTTTGCCCCACATATCTGGTTGCGCATGAATTTGGAAATAAACACGAGTTAATTATCATGATGCATGGCTAAATCACGTTGCTGTGATGGGGTAAAGTTTTGTTTGTGGTGTGTATCCATGATACATGGCCTTTAGAAAGAGACAAAACTGTTGACAGTTCAAAGTCTGATCCAGAAAACCTGGCATTTGTGTCTATCCATCGATCGATTTCAGGCTGTTGACAGTAAAAGCTGCACCTGTTGTCTATTGAAGTACAGTCACTCTATCTGCAGTGATGTTTAATATGCGTGCAAGGCAACTAATCGATGTCCACGTCTCTGTTGTCCAGATTTCGTGATGCGCCACTCGTGCGTAAAACCCTGGCACCGACTCCAGAGCGCACAGGAAGCACCGAGAGGAAACACCACTACCCAAACCATAAATAACCATCGTAAACCTTATCGTGGACACGTTCAACCTTTAGAAACTCTTTTAAAAACCTTCTAAATCTACGGCACCGGGGGAGGAGAGAATCAGAGGAGGAGTGGAAGGATATCTTGTGTGAGGACGATCGCAACATCGGAAGACAGGATGTGATTTTCACGCCGACTTCATAAAGGAAAAGTTAAGGAATGGAGTGGAGTAGAGACAAGATGTCATATGTTTTTAAAGAACTGGAAAATCAACACTGAAACAAAACGGACGCTCATTTAGTGAGCATGCAGCAGGGCGTCTGGAGCGTTTTCACATCAAGGACAGATCCACATTTTACCGCGGACGAACTCTCCTCCGGTGAGATTTTTACGGAGAAAATCCATCTGACATGATTATTATTTATGCATATGATTTCCTTACATCACTCTGTAACTGTCTGTACAGTAAGTGGGGGAGGTAAGAGTGCATGGGAACAGTTTACATAATTCTTACATGTTCTCTCTTTTTATAACATCCCAGAAACTGAAACAACAGTGACATTACTGACCTTCTGTTACCTTCTCAGTGACCTGCTGGTGGTCCCTGGACTTTGATTGGAAACTGTTGCTCTTAATACTGGTCTCTTCTCTGTTGTTTGCTGCTGGTCAAAGGCTGAGCTCCTCTCCAGTGATGTAATGGAGGGTAATCCCACTTTAATTTAACCTTTTGGTTTGCTGAACTGTTAACAGCCAACTTTTTAGGCTCAATGACAATTAACTGATGTATCCTATGCGAGAAGATGTCTAAAAATGAAGACAAAGACACTAATGTTTCTCTAAAAAACTAATCATTTGTTTAAGATCAGTGTCTCACAATGCTCAGAGACTCTTAGTTTGCCAACGTCCATCTCACTTTCTCTTCAAACATGGAGAATGTGTCTATTTCCAGCGGTGCACTGCCGGTCTGCAATGACTCTGTGGACTACTCCCTCATGTCAGGGAACCGCACTGAACTGAACTGCACTCCTCCCTCTGAGTTCTACGCTGATCTTTACGTCATTTTACCGGTCATCTACTCTGTGATCTGCGCAGTGGGACTGACAGGCAACACAGCTGTCATCTATGTGATCCTCAAAGCCCCCAAGATGAAAACAGTAACCAATATGTTCATCCTGAACTTGGCCATCGCTGATGATTTGTTCACTTTAGTGTTGCCGATCAATATAGCCGAACACTTGCTGCACTACTGGCCTTTTGGTAAGGTTTTGTGCAAAGTCATCATTAGCATAGACCACTACAACATCTTCTCCAGTATCTATTTCCTGACAGTTATGAGCATTGACCGCTATCTGGTCGTTTTGGCCACGGTGAGGTCCAAGCGCATGCCTTACCGCACCTACCGAGCAGCCAAAATCATCTCATTGTGTGTCTGGATCCTCGTCATCCTCATCGTCATGCCTTTCACTGTTTTCGCCAGCGTCGACGTCGACACAAATGATGGGAGGAAGAGCTGTGTGCTCAGCTTCCCCAGTCCTGAGAGTTTGTGGTTCAAAGTGAGCCGGATCTACATGCTCATCCTGGGCTTCGCCATCCCGGTCTCAACCATCTGTATCTTATACACCATGATGCTCTACAAGCTGAGGAACATGCGGCTCAACAGCAATGCCAAGGCGCTGGACAAGGCCAAGAAGAAAGTCACCATCATGGTGTTTATCGTCTTGGCCGTCTGCTTGTTCTGCTGGACGCCGTTCCACCTCAGCACCATCGTGGCTCTGACGACGGACCTGAGGACCACGCCGCTGCTGATCGGGATCTCCTACTTTATAACCAGCCTGAGCTACGCCAACTCCTGCCTCAACCCGTTCCTCTACGCCTTCCTGGACGACAGCTTCAGGAAAGCCTTCAAGAAGATGTTGGAATGTAGACCGGCCTGAATGTATGATAGAACGACACATGAAACCTGTCGCAGAGGTCTACAGAGACTTACTGAGTGAGGACAGATTGTGATGGGAAAGACTGACTTAAACTTTTCAGAATTCTTCTGATTTGATGTGATTGTTTGGTTCGTTAAAGCTGCACTAGGCAACTTTGCACATTGTTTGCATATGATATATTCATCTTTAATATATAGAAAACATGTAAAATTATGCCTGTAAACTGCATACAACACTCTTAATATGACAAAGCCTGTCTGTAAATGCTTTACACTACAGTAAACCAAAGTGACGAGAGAGGAAAAACATCAGAGTCCAGCTTCATCTAGACAGAGAGCTGTTTGGGTGTCACTCTTGAGTTTAAATTCATCACTTCCTGTGGGCGGAGAAGATCTCGTGCCAGCACACGTCAGTCAAAAGCCTCTTATGAGGGACAGGAGGGTTTTCTTTGTCACAGATGGACTGTATTTTTACAGAATTTCCCTAGTGCAGCTTTGTATGGCTCTGAGAGCACAGTGAGAGAGAGAGAATATCCTAAGTTGACAGAAATGGTTGACATGATAACGATTGACTTACAGGACAATAATGGCATCGTTATACTGTAACTGTTGGCAGAATTGCCCATCATCAATGTGTCTGCAGAACTTTCCAGGTTAAGACTGCAATTAAAATGTCAGACTTTTTCCATGATGGTAAAAAAAAAATCCAATTATCAGGAAGCGAGCAAACAGTCATGGACTGCGTCCGAACTCAGAGGACTGAGGAACGCCTCTGAGGGGTCGAGCATCTGCCATGTGGAAAAAATACAGTTCAACACAGTGTCACTACTGTCAAATCAACGTCATGAGAATAGTCGGGGTTGGAGGGTACCAGGATGCATGTCAGGGGATTACAGGTGTTTGCTTATAAATCGTTTGTTGTTATCCTTTACAAAAACTGGAGGGAAATAGTACTTTTTAAAATCAAAACTGGGGGGGGGGGTGACTTGAGAAATATTGTGTGATCATGGATGCAAACACTTAATCTGCCTTTAAATGATGCTGTGGTGTTTTGAGCAAAGTAATCTCAAAAGGAACCAAATGATACATTTTGTGGATTACCTTTAGAGTTCTGTTTGTAGGCCAAACAAGCAGGTTACACCCAAACAATGGAAAAAGTTTTAGTATAGATTCTATAAATGAAGAATGAAGTTCTGGTACGCATTGTTTTTTCCAGAATGTAAATGTACAATTTAAGAAATGAAACCTTTCCAACCCTGACAATGGTACTGTAGGTATGATGTAAGACAGGCATGGGACAGGAGGGCTATGTAAAATGTAATCTGCGGTTCTCTTCGCGTCATTACTTTTTTGTGAGCTTTTGTCGCCCCCTGTTGTCAACAGGGCGGTGTTACCTGAAAATGCAGCCAGAGCCATTTACAGACTTGGTGCAAAGATACTACTGAAGGGAGTTACACACTTTCACACAGCTTGTTTCAGTGTCTGTACATTTATAAAGATTCTGTACAATTTCTCCTTTCACTTCATGGATATTTGTGAATAGCATCTTTTGGTATCTAATTTCCACCTCATGAGACTTACAAACATACTGTGCAAATTTAGCATCTGTCTCCATTTTGTGTCACTGAATCACAGTTCAGAGTTTGCTTTGCACAGTTAAAGTCGTGAAGGCATTGAAAACATTATGTACTGTATTATGTGCACAGAGAGGAAAAAAACAGAGGGGCTTATTTGAGGCATCACTATGTAAAATCATGATATCAGTCAAAGAAGATACATGTAGGTAAGAGAACCATTTTTAATGTCTCCTGTAAGATTTCTGATAAGCTAAATTATTTAATATGGAGATATTGATGTATTCTTAATTAAGTAATGATTTAATGGTTTGACCATCATTACTATGTAATGTGTTTGGAGCTTCCTCCAGGTGCTTAAAAGTTGTATACAAAAGAATGTCATGATCAAATTTACATCTTTTAAATACTGGGGTGGTGAGACTTTGAGAGGTAAAACAGGGTTCTGGACAAGAAAAGATCTATTTTGGATTTGACGATGTAAGCAGATATCTCACTATTTCCCACCATTGTTGCTGCTGCCCTCTACAGTATCTAAAACTTAAAGTAAGGCTCTTAATGTGAATGTGGCTTTTTACAATTTCCATGATGACGATTCTAACTTCGCTTGAAGAACTTCAGTTCTTCTGATTGAAGGGCAAGAAATGATTTCTCAAAACACTTCTTTATGTGGATGATGCCAGTTTGCAACATTTACTCAGCAGTAACAAAAACGCTATATCCTGCTTACCTGCAAGCCATATAAACCTCAACTGTACTAAACTGATTTCAGCTGTAATTTTACTGTAATTCTCTTTAAATTGAAAAACAAAAAGATTTTAACATTTAGTTTCTGCTTATTCCAGATGCTCTTTTTAAGACTCTATCAAACAAACACACTATGATATGTGTCAGTGTAATTTTACACACATTTCTCCAAAATGTAAACTATATACAGTATTTGGTATATTTGGTAATTTGAGATCTCTACTAGAGTTCTGAAGCTTGACCAAACAACACAGGTTTGTAAAGAAGGATCAACCATCAGTCAAGTAGAGTTTAGGAGGTAACACAAGTCTTCTTGTGTGTATTTATCCTGCATTCATCTTCTGTTAGAGGTTTCTGTCTTCAGTGTTGTACAATTTAACAGTACAGAATATTATCATGTAGCAACAGACAGTTTACTCTTTGAATGTTTTTGAATTTTACACACTGTGCTCTTTTAAATGTTGTACATGATGGCACATAGTGTCAGTGTAACTCCTTTCAGCCTCTGACGGCTTTAAAATCAGCAAGACCTTTTCTCCAACACTTCCTGTTGTAGATGACATCAGCTTGCAGCAGCAGTTTAGCAAGCATGTGATAAAAATCAGCTTCTGCACAGGCTCTGTCTGTATGGCTCTGACTGCAACAACACAAACTATTCTATTTGTCCTACTGTAAATACTTTTTTTGCCATTTAACTGTACAGAGTCAAAGTGATGTATAGTCAAATATTCTTCAAATGAAAACTTGTCACACAAATGAGAAATGATGTAAAATTTGAGTTGAAGATTATAAATCATTGTAATAAGAATCCTGACATCTCATGTCATTTATTTGTGTATTTTAGAAATCTTTCATGTCTGTCAATACCTGCTAATGAATTGATAAATATACATTTATTTTCCCACTGGTCCTCATGTATTTTTAATATTCAAAGTTGTATCAAAGTTGCTTTATTTGACAGATACAATAAATGTGCAGAAATGTGTTTTCATGAGAATTGTGCAGAAACATATTCACTCCCAGAAGGAAGATGTATTAGTATCATTGGTGGTTGGTGTCAGGGTCACCGGAGAGATTCTTTACATGGGCGACTACATTAGCCATCAGCTGAAGGGCAGCAGGATGGATTAGTGGTTACAGCTTCTCGTCAGTAAAAGGTCACAGATTGAATCTCAACAACAGCCTGTTGTGTCTGTGAAGGACTGCTGAGCCGTCCAGTGGCTCTAAATGCACCAGGGAGATGATGCAGTGCAGCAGACACTGAGTAAGATGGATGTGTCTCAAAGCAAGATTAGAAATTAATGATTGTATAATATTAATAAACCCAACAGCTGCATTAATCAATATTCATATCAACATCAGTTCAAGTGACCATTAATGCAAATAAAGAGTGTACCCTAAGCCTACCTGTTGCTATCTGCCCAGCACAAAACGGCAGACATAAAGTTAACAACTAGCTGGTGGAGAAAGTGGAACATCTACCAGCTAAAGAGACTGATATCAGACTACAAACAAACTGTCCACAACTATTACTGTACACACCAATCGGCCACACAACACTGTTGCACTCAATGACATGTTCCTTCATGAACACATACACTGTCCTGCCGGAAAACTCACTAGAGCACCGATGTAATAATGTGCCGCTAAAAATAGCTCCCAGCAAATGCACTATTTCCTCCTGATTGAGAAACATTTGCTAAAAAACTATAGTGGCCAAGGGAAGTTAGTTAATTCAGTAGGTGTGCCACAGACACGGTAGAGTAGCTGGAAAGTATTGAGAGAGGGAGTAACACATGTTGGTTTTGGTCTTGTCATGGGATTTGTTGAGTATAAGAAACATATAGAACAGGACTTTTCAAAGAATACAATACGTTATGAAGTGTAACGTTTTCTATTTTGAAATGCATACATACAATATTGATCAATAAATTGTTAGTGACGTTGAATATACTGTGCAGCTGGAGATCGTTCACAGCGATCCTCCAGATAAATGTGGTTTTAATGTGGCTAATGTCCCTATCGTTGATATCGTTGTCATGGCGACGTTAACTGCTGTAAAGAGTGCTGTGTGTTGCTGCCGAGTTCACGCAGTAACGTTACACCGGAGAATTTGCTATCAGCTCCTAAATCGCAGATACAGAATGTGTCTCGTTTTCTCCAGTACACGATTTCTACAACTAGTGTAAATGTAGCTGTAAGAACATGTCTGAGTCAGAAATAAATATGGACTAACTGTCTGAGCTGTGTCTGCCTCGGTTTCGTTCTGGCCGAATCAAAAGAGATGGGACGTTAATTGCGACAACGAGTAGCCTACCTGTAAACAGAGTGTGTCTTTGATATAGAATACCGCCTTATATGTTCCTATCCTAAAAATCCATTAAAGCAGCTTTAAATACAGATTCAATGCATACATTTGGGCTGTTGTGTATATTTTTATGTAAATAGCACTTTCTATATTAGTGTTTCATTTTGTTCTAGGTATTAAAAATGCCTTTTATGACACCATGTCATTGAGCTGTAAAATTTGTGTTAATTTTAACTTTAATTTAATTTTAATTAAGTTTACATCTGCGAAAGTGTTCTAACCATTTGTAAAAATGGGCCAATATAGAAAGGACTTCACTTCACTGATTTTAACAAGGGCACCAGCCCTTTAAGGCCTGGACAGAGATTTATACTGTATACAGTATGTATATAAGCAGTATGATAGTTCCAGTACTGAGAGGAAGATGGTGAAATCCACCTTTAAGATCTCTTTATTTTTCTTCCAAAACACTGACAGGAAAAGAGCTCTTTTTTCCTCTTTTCAAACTCATTTACCCTGTTGTGTTAAATCATTTTCTTGTTAACTTCATAGTTGTCTCTCTTTATCTTTTCCTTCACTTTCTCTCTATCAGTGTGGTGTAAACACTAATACTTATCTGTTTTTTTGCACTTTATGTCTGCTACATTGTATGTATTTTTTTTTTTGTATTTTATGTGGCAGCCTTTATGTCCGAGACAAATTTCCCTAGGGACAAAATAAAGTAATGTTGTAAATCTTGTTTCCACTTTAAACAGTGTTGAAGTTAAAAGGGACCACATACAGTAGCTCAGGAGGCATTTCGCTGCATCAAATGTCAGCGTTAAAGGACAAAATGTTTTATTCACCCACTCAAAATTTGAAGGAAATTCCTTTTGGTTGGGGAGGAAATCCAACTGTTTAAGACATGTTGAGGTAAAAATGTATCTGTTTGATTTCCTTCTGTCTTACATTCCTCACAGCGCCAACTTAGTGTGCACGACTTCATGCATACACAAGTAAATGTGTGTGTTTGTCTGAAAGAATAATGGACGAGCACCCCCAAGTGGTCAATTTGACAAGGAGATATCAAAAATGCTCTTTTCAGTGTTTGTGATGATACATTACTGTCACTAGAGGTCAGTGTTGATCTATGTAGTCTCTCAGTCTCTCTCTCTCTCTCAGTCTCTCTCTCTCTCTCAGTCTCTCTCAGTCTCTCTCTCTCTCTCAGTCTCTCTCTCTCAGTCTCTCTCTCAGTCTCTCTCTCTCTCTCTCTCTCTCTCTCTCTCTCTCACTCTCTCTCAGAGAGAGAGAAAGTCACCTCCTGTAGGTTAATTCATGGTCTGATATTTCGACTGGAAACACAGATTTAGCAGGTGGAAGCAAGTAAAAATAGCCACAGACTTACTGCTCAATACAATACTGTATGTTATAGATTGTGTGTGTGTGTGCGTGCATGTGTGTCATAATTTGTTTCCACTTCCATATTTGAATAAAACATCAATTGGTTCAAGAAAGTTCTAAAAAAAAAAAATGTTGGGACAAGTGAAATTTCCACACTATGTATATAACTCAAATTGGTATTAATAATATGAATGAGGAATATGAAGATACCTCATGATCAAAAAAATTACTGATTGAGCTTTTAAAATCACAAGAACAAGTGAAAAAAAGTTAATTTCATAATTTTGCAATACAAATAAAGGATGAGGTTATCTGCTGCTTCATATTTTGTGTGGTGTTAATGTAAATGATTCACATTTGAAGAAATCTTACTAAAGCTGTATGATGTATGTAAAGTTTAGGTACAAGTGTTTCAATGATAACTGCATTTTGTCCTTTAAAAAATTCAGATGTAGTTAAGTGGAGAATAACAACAGTAGATGGCAGTGTGTAGCTGTAGATGGGATGTGTGCATTGAGTGTATGTATTCCCTAAAAGGAGAAGTGCTCTCTCTCTCTCTCTCTCTCTCTCTCTCTCTCAGTCTCTCTCTCTCTCAGTCTCTCTCTCTCTCTCCATCATGTATGTACATGTACACTCTACCACAAACACAGACTTTCCATCACTCTCACATCTCTCAGGAACTGCATTCATATGAAACTGCTGCAATTATCAATCACATGAGAAACATGTCACCCTAAACATTTGCAGCCATTTTTCAAAAGGTTACTCTCCCCACGGTATCCTTGCATGGCAACTGAAGTATGGTAAAAGCTAAGGAAAGATGGTGGTTGTGGTCAAATGATAAGACTAAAAAGGTCTACAGCCATGGTAGCAGCTCCATGAGCCTGATGTTAAATGGTTAAAACCTTTTAAAATCCTTAACCAGAGGTGGTACCAGAGAAAAGTGCATGTTGTTACCTATAACAAAAGACTCTTCTGTATGGTGGCCATTTTAGGACATCTCAGTTTGCAAGGCTCAACATGCTCAAACTTGGCTGAAATGTTATCAGTCTCAACTGTACTCATACTGTACACAGCTAATCCTGTTAGGTTGTAGCTTGCTAACATGCTCAAATAAGCTAGTTAGTATGCGTATAACATTCAGCATGCTAATACTAACATTTAGAATATAAAGCTGCGTTCAGAGGTCAGGGTTCTCATCCAGACTCCCGTCTGTGGTTAGGTTTAGGCAACAAAAGAACTTAAGGTTAGGGAAAAAGGTTTCAGTTAAATGTTAATAAACCTTTGTGTCTCAAGTCACTGCAGACCTCTTCTGTACTAAACCAAAACCACAATATTTCTCTAACCATAAGTGCCTAAACATAACCATAAAAAAGCTTTTATAATGCTGTAGTCACTACAAGTGGATATTGTATTTCTAAAACTAAATATGTTGTCAGTGAACATTTTACTGATACATTCAGTATCAACATTTTTGCGACTTGAGATACATTAACAACATTTCCTCATTATGTTAATAGAAAGCGTCATCCAGTCTTTTATGGTCTGCTTTCAAAGAACTATGAATGAAAATATATCATGGCTGCAAATATTTTCCTTTTAAAAGAATCATTAAACTTCAAGTGGAAGTTTAATGATTTGTGCTTTCACAGCTGCGATGTCCATAGATTTTTTATTTATTGTCAGTCATTTTGGTTTGTCTTAGTTTTGTCCTTGTTCCTGGTTAATTCTAGTACAACTACGCAGAAGAAGGTGGTTGTATATTTATAACTGTTAGGCACTTTGCAGCCTGTGCATACAACTGATTGTCTACAGAGAAGGAACCTATTGTTGGTTTGGACGTCAGGGCTTGGTGGTACAGTTCTCAGCTGGGAATGGTGCGGTGACGTTTAGCTAGTATATTCTTTGATATTTTAAATGAAAAATATCATCACAGTATAACATGTTTTCTTTATTTGAAACTAACAAGGGACTTTGAGAGGCTGGGACTGAAAGGGTTAAGGATGGTGTGTGCTTCTGGCTTGTCTGTGTCAAACACAGCTGGTAGTGTTCACTTGTGGGAAGTTGTTGAGGGATCATGTCTTTGTTTGGCCTGACTGCGGTCGAATAGTCTTTTTTGCTCAGGAAGGTTCCTAACTGAGTGAAATGACCCGGAAGTATGTAAGTGGCAGCCAAGATAAGAGCTGGTCGAATTCTCTAAATGTTAAAGAAAGGTGCTTCAGTGCTTCCTTTCTTATCTCCTTCAGTATAGGGTACACTGGACCATCCTTTACCAAAGGAAAGGAAATAATGCCAACCCACAATTCCTTGCGGCAGCAACATTTAAAGCACCATCGCCCGTCGCATATTACGTAGCCTAGTCTAAGTTAAGTCAGATTCTCTTAGCACCACGGTTGTCTTTTCCTAAGTCCTTATGAATTCTCCTTGACATCTTTACTTGACCTCAATGGAAAACGTCATGAGGTTAAGGAAAGATGTGAAGGAGAATTCAGAATTAGGACATATTTTTTTTTGACTATTCGACCGCAGCCTTTCTGCCTGTACTCTCTCCAGGTCAGGAGTGGTGTTGGCGGCAACAAGGAATGGGAACTGTTCTGAATTTGGAATGGCAAAATGTACATAGTTGCTAAAAAAAGTTAAAAAAATAAAATAAAAAATAAAAAAGGTACAATTTAAACTTGAAAGAAACCATAATATACTTGTTTAGAGATCTGGCCCAATGACAAGTTGTGCTTTGTTGTCGAGGGCCTTCTTGGAAACACATTAAGTGTCCTTCCCCGCTGCAGAGACCTGTAAACATCTCAAAGGGCGAGAGATGACACATGCAAGCAGAAAGTCTTCAGCTTTACACTGGGAGGAAAGAAAAAGCTTTTCCTGTGTTTGAGAAGGCACACTGCTACAGTTTAATTATCTCAACTCCAAAAAGGCTTTTGTTGCCTTTTTAGGAGAGGATATAATGACTTATTTAGTGAGAAAAAGAATTTTGTCATAAAAAAAGGATCGACTGTAGGAGCATAATTTTTTTATTCAACAGATAAAATGAAAAGTGAGCAAAGCAGTTGTGGAGCCTTTTAAAAACGACTTTTAGGATGGATGGGTAATAACTAAAAAAAAGATATAAAAAAGATTATTAAAAGCTAATGAAAAGTTAGCAGCAAATAATAGACATAATTTATTAGATTATTGTAAAAGATATGTGATATTTTAACATCCTCAGTTTGGGCAAGAGGCAGGTGCAGATAGTACTAAGCTTTTTTCATGGACATAGGGAAAATGATATTCATGATTAAAATCCAAAACAGCCTTTTTGCACGTCTGCAACCAATTAAAAACATGTCAGTCTTTTTAAAAATGAAATTAGCACACTGATCACTGAACTTCTCCCAGCATTCATCTGTCACCTTGGTAAAGTTGGCATAGCACTAAACCTGTGTTCAGAATGTGCATAATGGTGTTGGTCAGGTAGCGAGGACAAATCGTGACAGTAGTCGCTCTCTACATCACTATGCCTCCATCCTTTACTACAGCTACAACATGAAGGGTGCCATGATTTTACTGTCGCAGACAAATTTCTTCAGGCTTTCAACTGCATCTCATGGACTTCAGTGAGTAGAGCTCTGTCAGTCTATGATATAGCTGGTAGTGGACCTTCAGTTAAGAATTTTATTTATTTATTTATTTTTTTTAAAATTCAAACTGCTACTGTATTTCCATGGTCGAGAATATACTTTCTTACTTAAAGCAGCTCGAAGTCTGTAAGTATTATTTGAACTTTCATTATGGCATCATATTTATGTAGGCTTTCAATCACACTGCATTTCATTGTTAAAACCATGCAGTTTCAAACTGTTTATTGGGAGAACGGAGGGAAGAGGGAGAAAGAACACGGCATCATCATTTTGCATCCTGTGCTGAAGCGTCCTCTACTTCAGACATCGGCCCTCATAAACCAGAGGGGAAGCTATTTGCCTCTCCTCTCTTCTGTCTGGCTGTATGGAAATAAAGCACTACAGAGTACCTGTATGAGCGATGACGAGATCAAACTAAAGATATCAGGTAAATGACTTTAACCATGACCCATCATCTGGAGCCCAAATGGCATCCATCTGTCCGTCTGGAGGGTTGGCTTTCTTTCCACCAGGCTGCCTCTTTTACCGTGAGGGACTTTCAGATAATACATTGTTGATCAAAAATCAAAAAGATTTTCAGAGAGCACTCTCCTGTTGACCTGACCCTTCCTTCCTTTGCAGTTTTAATGGCCTGATTATTATTTACTACTTTCTAAAAAGCAGCACATACAGTATATCAGTGATCAACATTCTGCCAATTGGTAGAGATTCAACACTGGCAACTTTACAGTGGCGTTGAAATCACACTAAATGTGAAAAAAAATGATCACAAAATGATATGTTGGTGTCATTTAAGAGCCATGAAAGTGAAAATCTATCAATCTTTACCTACCCCAGTGTTGTTTTCAACCACAGCAAGAAAGAAAAGAGAAAATGGGTGGAGGCCATTTCATTTGGTCAAGATACTTACTACTCAGGTTCCTTTCTTCAGTCGTTCGGGAGAGCAAGTAATTACTGCAATTTGTTTTCACTCTGGAGAATACCTTCACTCTGTGGATCAATTGAGTGACACGTATCTATGGCAACGCTATATGTGACCTGTCAGTGAGTGCGTGAATTCTGCAAACATGTAGAATAGTAGACACTTTTCAGTGGCTCAACATAAAAATTCTTAAAAAATTAAAGTGGCAATAGACAAGTTTTTTTGCTTGTAAATGTAGTAAATGTAGATTGCACAATGTAATGGCTATAGAATAATGACACCATTGGTGTTTAGATTGGTTCCCTATAAGCCTCTGCTTTCCCTGTTTAGTTCTGTCTGCCACAGGTTATGATCTCCCGGGAAAATAAAGGCTTAAATTACTCCACAAAGGGAGTGCGTCAACCATTGCGCAACCAAAACAGGAAGGATAGCGCTTTTGTTTTCCCCGGTAGCTATCGGTAGCTATCCCCAGCTAGTGGAAATGGTGGACAGTGGAACAACTGGAGGGGAGTTAAAAAGTTGTCCGTTTTCTTTAAGTATGAGTTTTGAGCATTGGCGTTTTGATATAGTCCTCACTCTAAATTTCAAGTAGAGATTCAGTCTCATCTGCAGCCCACAACATCCCCTACCCATTTGCCATGATTCCTACTGTACGACATCGGTGTGTCACGTAGACAAGTCACATTGCTCATCTACCAGCATATAGAGTGGTAGGCTTTCACATTTGCTGCAGACTGCGTGGGATTGCACCAGAGCTTGCTCAAAGCCCAGAATATAGTTGTGGCAAAAAGTAACACAAGAATCCTTTGTTCCAAATCTTTTTTGGGTTTGACACGTACCACACTTGAAATTCCCGGGGGTCTACCAGAAAACTGTATTGTGGATAAGAGACCTGTTTCCTACAGACAGCTTTCACATTTCACCAACCACTGAATTGTTGGGTCTGGGAAAAATAGTTTTGTTCACTGGTTAAATTAGTTTGTGACCTTCCTAATTACACTTACTCTACACATAAGATTCTAATCTACCATTAACATTCATAAATGTGTTCATTTATTAAAAATAATTAACGATGAATGGATTCTTAGATGTGATTACAGAATAAATTGGAGCAGCGGCTGTTATTAATTCTGCTCCTGCAGATCTGAAGAAGGAGATATCGCTGACAGCTTCGTCTTCACCCCCAGAGCTGCTGTGTCATCTCACAGGAGGATGCAAGCAGACTTTTACTGTCTCATTGCAAAGGTGAGGCTTGATGCTGAGGATGCTTCTGTCAGTATTTCTGAATGAGCCCTGAGAAACAACTAATCCCACAACGATTAGACAGCTGAGATTGATGTTTGCTTAAGAAGCTGTAAAGCTTTACTGAAGTGGCAACACTGCAACTTGAACTCTGTCTCTGAGGCACCAGCATTACCAACTGAGCCACTGTCTTGCACCTTCTGTGTTCCCTGTATAACCTTTATTGCTTATATATATATATATATATATATATATATATATATTTGTGTAAGCCTGGATTATGTTCACTGGCAACATGTTCTGTCCAAATGTCCAAAGCAGGAAATGGTATCACTTTACATCTCAGCGAAAAAGCACAGAGAAGTGCTTGATGGGTACTTGGGTGGGTATACAAAGCGCATAACTTTGACATCGGGGACTGGGGTTCAAATCCTGTCTTAAGTGGTGGAATGTAACTAAGTAATGCTACTTTATACTTGTACTCCACTACATTTTGGAAGCTGTTACGCCCCACCCTTAGACGGCCCTATGGGGCAAACAAACCCTCCTCCACTGACCCAAATCAACCACAGAGAAACACCTTTAAAACAACCAAATCCAGGAGATTTATTAACATAAAGACATACAAAGAACCAAGACACTACTGTAAAGCAAGGCTACCAAAAGACACAACAACAGCAACACAAAATCCCAGGCTGAAAGGCAGCAAGACCAGCAGTCCCCACGTCAGAAGCCTCTCTCCTTTGCTGGCACCGGAGCTTTTAAACACTTCATTCCCCGGCCAGGTGCACCTCATTGTGCAATCACGATGTAGCACACCTGGGCAGAGCTGGAGAGGGCAGGAGAGGAAAAGGTACAAACAGCACAGGGAAACACATACACTGTAACAAAGCCAATATTGTACTTTTTACTCCACTGCTTTTCTTTGAGAGCTTTAGTTACTAGTTACTTTCCAGTTTCAGATTATTAATATGAAATAAAAACATAATAAATTATGATGTATCATTATGGATTAAGTTACCCAATTGAAATTAGCTCCACCTTTACCAGCTGCAACATTACTGATGCTTACAAATGAATGCATCAAAGTTTATAATCCAATAATATAATATACATTTTTCTGAGATGGGATTTTGAATTTTGAATGCAGGAGCTTTGCTTGTAACAGAGTATTTTTACACTGTAGTATTGCTATTTTTACTTAATTCAAAGATATGAGTCAGTGTTACTAACTACCAACTTCATACTTTTTTCAATATCTTCCAAGACCGTGATCATTTTATGTCCTTTAACTTCTGCATTTCTGTTTTTTATCTTTAGACAACTATCCGTTGTTTGAGGAAAGACAGATGAAAAACGTTGACAGTGATACAGTATATAGGCTGCTTATTGAGATCACTTCCCATGATTGGCAGATGGATTTAATTCATGCTTAAAACTAGAATGCGACTTTACATATAAATGAATGTCCATTACATTCAAGCTGTTGGCAGACGAGTTCACACAGTGCTGATTAAGCCGATGAGGAGCAGAGCTGAGGAGAGCAACCGTAGCGACGGAGTAGCTACAGCAACAATGAGTCTGGAGGAAAAACCTAAGAAGCATCCAAGAAAAGTTTCTGATGGTTCAAATAAAAAAGAAACTCTGCGTTCAGAGGAAGGATTACAGTCAAAAGAAGAAACCACTGGTGTAGCTCTTCCTGGTTGGAGAAGCTGAAAGAAGAGCAGGGACTGAGGGCAGACAGGATGAGGCGATACTGCTCTTGGACAGGTTGGTCCTTGTAAAATATTTGCAGTAGGCTGAGTAGCTGTTACATTTACTCTACCTAAATAATGGATTATTGTCTTGGAGCTGTGGAGATGTGAGCAGCTTCCCTGTAGGCAGACGTCAGCGTTTATGTAATTACTGTCACTGCCAGAAGGGGGAGACAAAAGTTCCGCACTCCAGCTTTAAATCAAATATCTACTATTACAAAATACTCTGGTGGCTTGCTTTACTTTAACACCTCAAACAAACAAGCCTAAATAAACCAAACCAAACAAACGCACCAGAGTTAGTTTGAACCACACCATGCAAAACATGAAAAAACACGAGGTCCTTTAAGTATTGCCTCACCTCCACCCTGGAGTTTCTGCTGTCCAATCGCTCCCACAATCTCTCTGATCCAGACACTGATGCTGTTGCTGTGCTGCTGTGACAGTGACTGTGGGGTGTTGACGTCTGTGGCCTGGAGAAACGTGGATTACTCTCATGTTAAAATTGTCTCAGCCTCACTGGCTGTCTCAAGATTCCCAAATTTGATATCTTACCTCATTTTTCTTGAGCATTGCAGCTGGATGGATATCACTTCGTAGATCTGGTGTGTGCACAAGAGCGTCTGTAGCCACCACGGCTCGGTGTGGAGGCAAAGCAGAGAATGAGAGGCACCTTGAGGAGCTGAGCAGTGAAAAGAAAGAACTCCCACACCATGTCTGCACTTGTAACTTAATCGTGACTTTCTTTCACAGGGCCTTCATCAGGCAAGACGAGGATGTCAAGGAGGAGCTAAAAAAGTTATGTGTCAAAAATTCTCTTTATTGCCCAACACCCTTCACCTACTGAAAGTGAAAAGAGATCTTAAACTCTGAATGGTCCTCACACAGTCAGAAGTCCAAGAGCACACCCATATTTTTTATTTTTTTTTCTATATTTACAAGACTGGTACGTGTGTACCCCCAATTCTAACCCGTATCTTTTAAACTAATCCGAAAATCTGCTTTTGCATGCTGTGAAGAGCAGCCAAAATGTCCTCGCAATACACACACACACACACACACACACACACACACACACACACACATACTCCTCCGCAACACTCAGACTCTGGCAGACAATTCATTTTCATTTTCCTGCTCTTGCCTTGTCAGGGCTTCAGTCTGTACTATGAGCAGTGTGAAATGAGATAGACTCTCTATCCCACTGTGTGTCTAAATGAAACCAGGCTCTTTTAGCCAACTGCTGTAATCCTTATTGTAGAGAGGGTTGCTTCTGCCAAGTAATCTGATTGGCCCAGGACACATATATACAGTATATGTATGATAATTCCTGTAAAGCCTGACTGGTCCTTCCTCACTGCTTGATCGGCCATATCTCACGTTAACCAGGGATCATCTCAACAATCCTGCTGCTTTCTACTCACTTTTTACTCACTTCTGAGTTTTGGAGCTTATACGCTATATGTTTCAAATGTGCATTATCGTAATGTCCAGTAGAGAACTGTATCTTTAAAATGTCATCTTTTAAACAACTGAACAGTAAGTGTCACCGGAGTGCTGCATGATCTTCACATTATTTCTTCATGTTTTTACTAAAAAACATAAGACACACATTTTTTTTAGCCACGTGGCCTTCATCAGTGTGTGTTGCACAGGCATTCATTCTCAATTTAAAGCAAAGGCTGAACTCAGGCGTCTACACTCACGTGATCAAACACTGGCATAGAACTAGATCATCTAGAATGAACAGGCTGCAATGTGTTTAGATGCCTAGAACATATGGGCACAAAGAATTCTAGAAATATGTATTATTATGGAAATACTCAAATATCATTCTGTACACTGAATGAATAAGATGTAAGCCACTAGTGTAACCACTAATCTCCCGATCATGACAACCTATGAACAATATAATACAGGCAAAATAAATATCCTAATAAAGTAGTGTCCATACCTGCAACACTTATTATTATTTCCAAGTGAAAAAGCCCATCACAAGCTCCTAGAACCAAATGCAATGTCTTCAAATAGCTTGTTTTTGTTCTGACCAACACTCCATGGAACACACTCTGGAACCAGAGAATGATTTGCTCCATGTTGTAGGGTTTACTTCAGTTGTGATGATTATAAAGTCAAGAACACTGAACCCACCTGAGTCCAACCCAAGACTTCATTGTCACGGTCGGACAGCAGAACAGTTTGTGAAATACAGTCTATTGACTGTTCTAAAGCACGTAATTCACTTATATACTGGTATCCTAGTCTTCAGACTTTCCTTTTATCCTTATTCAGGTGTATCCTATAGGTCTTCTTCGTGTCCTATAGGTCTAAATATACCACCTTCCTTATATGTTTTTAGATCATACCAAGAGGGCCTCATGTGGGTGAGGTTATGAAAGGAGTCTACTGTAAGAACCACTAGGATACCAAAAACAGTATACATTTGTCACACATAGAGGATATCCATTAATATCACAGCCCAGATCTTAGAGGGTGACAAAAACAGGACACATCATGGATACACTGAATACTAAATGACATTTATTTACAACACATACAAGCAAAACCTGTAGGTCAAATTGATAATATCACTAGTGTAGGAAGTGGATGAGTGCAAGTGTGCTGCATGAATATTGTATATTGCAAAACCCAAACATAAAGCAACAAAAGACCTCAATGCAAATGTTTACGTGCAGAGAAGATTTCACTGAGCCGGACTCTTTCCTTACAAATCACATGGGGCAAACCAAGCCCAGGTGTTCTCAGTCAGCTGATTGTGCTGCATTGAGCAGTAAACAGGACAAGCAAGCAAAGGAGCCATCACATTTATAAATGACAAAATGATTAAGTGCACAATTGTTGTCAATGTCAAAGCAGAACATTGTCACAACTGAAGATATGCAGCAGCATATGGTTATGAATTCTGTTCATTTTCACTATTTGGCACTTCAATTTATGTCAAAGCAGTGTGCCTTTTCTATAGATATGGGTGTAGTACCTTTAGGGTGTCTGACATTAATGCAGGAGACACAGACCATAGTTGCCATATTGTAGAAAGAAAGAATTTTTAATAAAAAAAATTAAATTAACATTAAACATAATTTGGATTTTTTGCAGAATCTTCAAGTATCTTTGTTGTCAGTACATTTACATTTACATTCGAGATAATCAGCAGAGTGAAAATACCTATTGATAGCATCTGGCAGTCTCACAGCTCCTCTGTGCACGTTATCAGTGTTTGACATGATGAGGTTAAATGTAGAATTTTGTCAGCCAAGAACTTGAGCTTTTTCTTTTACAATTTGTGATAATGCTATATTCAGTTTACTTCTCCTCAGTCATCAGTCATTTTGTCGTAAATGAGGAGGGCATCATTTGAAGGAAGAAGTGACACCCACATTTACAGAGTGATGGATGACACAAGGTGAAAACTAATGAGGGGACTTTCTAGCAGACATAGCAGCATTTTTTGGTAACAAGGACACCGACAACCTGAGCTGCTGTAACACTTTTTTTTTCAGAATTTTATTTTAGTTTTAGACATTTATTATGTGCTTTGCTGTAGAGCTCTCTCTGCCTCTCTCTCTTTCTCTTACAGTATGTTCAAGTTCAAATATGCTTTATTCAACTGTTGAAAAAGGATGTATGTGAGAAACAAAACTATACCTCAAACAAATCATGATTAATCTATAGAAATAACTCGAATGGAACATACACCAATGTGTCTGTATTTTCAACCTTGCTCTTCACAGCTCCATCCATTTGTTAGACAATTTTGGGAACTTATTCCCCTCATAGTTTTGAATTTTGAGCAGGAGGGCTGCTTAGCCTCTAATGCAGTGGTTTCCAACCTTTATTGTCTGACGTACCACCACAGCCCTGTCAGATGGGCCTAAGTGCCCCTTTATCAGACCCCTTTGATAGAAGGGATGGCTTTATGGTGTTGTTCAATGGTATTTTTTTGTAGTTTTGGCCAAGCATTTGCATTTGTACAACTGCCATTTGGAGTGACAGAAAGTGGTTGTTTCAACCATTATCAGTATCTTTATCTTTAGCTTTTTGTTGTCTTTTTTTCCAACTAGTCTTTCTGCAGTCTTAATCACCTTACTTTCATTCAGGTTAGTGGAAAACTGAGGCATGTCTTGTGCAGTCATAGTTGGTAAGTTATTGTGACAATAACTATAAAGATCAGCAGCATCACATAAATTTGTAATCTTACTTGTGTGTTGATTTTTCTCCTAAACACTAATATATGGATATATATATATACTCAAATCATAATGTCTATTTTTTCATATTAGCTGAACTTCACACTTTTCCATGTACCCGCTGGCAACTGCAGATGTACCCCTTGGGGTACAATTAGCCCTGGTTGAGAATCACTGCTCTAAGGAAGCGTTTCATCATTAGGCAGGTCATGAAGCTGAGTCTTTTCTCTCTCTCTCTCTCGACAGGTGTACTGAGTTAATTATCAGAACGTGCCTCATCTGTCAACCAATTCACTCTACACTGAGTTACCATTTTATTAGGAACACTTGCACAAGCTAATACAATCCATTACAACAGCCTTGCAGTAACTGTTACTTTTGTGAAGCTTATAATTTTCTAGTTTTGTTGACACTGTGTCAGATTGGTAATTTTTGACGCATTAAAGTTGGAGGTGTTGCATTGCATTGGAGTGCTTTGAAAAAGTGTTTCTAATATAAGGCACAGTGAAGTGAAAGTATTGATACATTTCAGAGGAATCTCACAATAAAGTCTAATCTAAAAGTACTGAAACCAGGATGTGCCCACGGTACATAACGGTAATGAAATTCAGGCTTTGGATAAGAACTGGTCTTTAATCTAGAGGGATGCCAACAGGATGTCATGAGCGAAATACAAACTGCCCTGAACAGGGTGAGCGTGCCGTCCTTAGCAGACAATAAAGGTGGAAATTTAGTCACAACAAAACCTAAAGTGACATGATTACACATGGAATATGGCTGCATTGTGAATCATTTGTCTCTGTGGGGCTGCAGTTTACCAGTTTATTACCTCTGCCAAGCAAAGCATGATTTCAGCCACATTTCCTTGATTATTAGAGGATAGGATACCTCTGAAATAGATGTTAATAAAATATTGTGGAACGTTCAGCCATGGGCCAAGCAGCAAAGGTGGTTAGTATTTCTTGCAGATTCAGGATTTGTTTAGAGATGTTTTAACTATTTCAATATATTCTCATGAACCATGCATGTATTTGCAATGAAAAACCTTCCATGGATTGAAATTATATGCTCTCTAAGTGCTTTTTCTAAGTTCCTTTGTTTGTCACTCTTACAGGTTTGTCTCAGCTTCTGTTAATTAATTTTTCTTGGGGCCGTAATTCTTTCCACAGTGGGAACCAATATTTCAGTGAAAATAACAATCCTGATGCAACAGCATTGCCTTAGTATTGCAACACCTTAAAGAAACTATTTTCTATTCTAACAACACAGGCTAATGTTGTGTGTGCTAATGATGTTCTTAGTTCTCTCAGTGCAGAATCAAAGCATCAAAGTAGAAGTCCTTGTACTGGTGAAGAATGGACCCTGTCAGAAATGTGCATAAAGCCCCAGATACAAGGTTTTCTGCAGTGTCACCTTTCATCTCCATTATAATGCTTTCTGATCAGTTGAAGGATCGTATGCACTGTATTTCATAAAATGTAATTTGTATCGTCATATGCAAGTGGGTGTTTCAAATGTACATTTACCCATGTGCTTGTATGACACACAATACTGACATGGCCAGTCTTTCTATATGTATATGCGTACATACTGTGCATCTCTGGTATTTGAAGGCCGCAGAAGAATGGGAATCAGATGAATACCTGCATGAAAACTACAGTATGTGCACAGGCTGAATTGAAAGCTTGGTGGTGAGAAAGCAGCCCACATGGAGGGACGTCGCTTTTCACTGCTTTCTGTATCAGGACACCTGGTTGGGAATCATCATTTACGTACATTTTGCTGTTGCTTGTGAGGACGAGAGAGAGGAAGAAACCTGATTACACATAGATGCACGACGAAATCACTTTGTACCTCTCTCTGCTAGTCTGAAGTTCACAGTTTGTTACTTAGGATTACAACTGTCAGTCCACCAGTCTGCAGTACATGATGTGTAGGTGCACTGTTAACCCAAATAAAGACAACATGTAACATTTTAATATGAAGTTAGGATCTTCTTCACTCTTACATATAGTCAATGACATGGTAGAATGATTAAATGTAACATGAACGTCTAAAAATAAACTTTTCCAAACCAATTTAGCCCAGTTTTATCCTGAAAATCACCAAATGAATCATTACTGGGATATTTGGGTGAAATCTTCACAAAACATCCTAATGCTAATAGTCACAATTTTTAGGTTGGTTTTATTTCAGTATATTATTACATTAGATTTTATTGTTACTACAGGACATCATAACAACATATATTCTGTGTTAAAATGTCCAGAGGGTCTTTACTTACTTGGTCTTGTATTGTATAAAAGATATTCACAAACAAAAGAATATTCACGGTTTAAAAAAAAAAAAGATTTCCAATTATTGAGAGTAGAAGACCGGGACAAATCATCCATCTCTCCTCCACTCAGCTCTTCCTCCTCCTCCGCTTTGTACAAAGAAATTATTTGTCGAGCAGTCTGCTTCCCTCTTCCTCCAACGGTCTCCTGTATTGATTTTCTGTCTGAAAGGCTAAAAAAAAAAGAAAAGAAAAAATCAGAAAAATGGTGAAAAGAAGGAACATAGAAACTTAATGGCATACTTGTCCTCCTACAAAATCTGAGTAAGAGTGGTTTGAGGAAACAAAGATAAAAATACATCTCATCTTTGCTGCCATTTTGTCCTTGTAAAACAATCATACTAAAAACAACTTTATGAGCGTGTGGACGTTGTAATGTTATAACGTTACCCTACACATTAGCTTGGTGGCTGGCATGAGCCACTTGTCATAGTAGCACATCGTAGTAAGATAGATTGATACTGAAATATCATATCAATGAATTAGGTCTACTGTGTTGCAAAATGGCATGTAGTTAATGAACATCTTGCTGTATGCTGTATTACTGTTACTGAGTACTGTTCTGTGACATTGACATACTCCTTCCTTCCTCGCTCTCTGACGTATCCCGTGTTTCCCCGGAAGTTATAGCAACTAGAGGGGGCAAAGGGGATATGACGCCATTGACAGGCGACCAAATGAAACGCACCTTTACCTTGAATAAAATTACGGATTTCGTTTTTAGACATTTTAATGCAGAAATGTTACATAATATGCCTTTAAGTATTGAAGAAAAACATTCCAATTGTCATTATATTTCCCCCAAATCATATTTCTCAAGGGGCCTCATAATTGTTTAATCATTCTCTTCAGCACCATGGACAGCGACACAGACTCTTCCAGATGAGTGCCTCCACTCAGTCACGTGTTGTTTTGGAAAACATGCGTAACAAATTAAGAAAATTCCTAGAAAGAAATTCCTGTTCTTGAGAATGAAGTCATATATGGAATTAGTTTCCACTGCTGCTTCCACTGTTAAGTGCTCACTACTGAGAGAAAGCATAACAACTGATCAGGTGGTAAGACTTGAAGAGAGACCACATGCAGGCACTCTTGAGAGACTTCTCAGAGGGATGTTTCCGGATGAGCCTGTTGTCTTGAGAGCAGAAAGCTTGTAAATTGTGAACTGTCATGAAGACCAAGGCTGATGAAATGTAGGAGAGTAACAAAAGGCCACAGCACCACAGATGAGCCAAGGTATAAAGGGAATGAACAGCTTCTCATCTGGGTGCATATTACAAACTAACCAGAAGTCAGCTGACTGCTTCCTCTGGATTAACCTCCCTGTTGATATCAGACAGTGTGGCTCTGTTGGGACCTTTAAATCCAAACTTAAAACTCATCTTTTCACCTTAACTTTCAGTTAGCTGCTTATTCCTCAATTACTTCAGGCTTTATACCTGCTACCATTATCCTTCTGGCAGGTCGGTCTCAGTCTTAGTCTTAATGAATCTATTAAGCCTAGTACTTATAGTCCATGTTTGTCCTGCCGACGAGAATATTGTAAACTTTCTGAAAACCACTGTATCTCTTTAACCCTGTTTGTTTGTGTTCCACAAGCACATGAGTGTCCAAGCTGTGTGCCTATCTCTCTTTCTCATCTCTTCTCTCTCTCTCTCCCTAGTTTCTCCTCCTTGTCCTCTCTTTTCACTCAGGCTTCTCGGTGCTCGGCTGTCCTGGGATCTCTCTCCCCTGGCTGTCGGTGCCTCATTCCAGATGTTTTGGATCTGGATCTTCATCCTCCAGGAGATTCAGCTTCTGCTCTTGTCTCTCTCTCCCTTGTGTGCATGTTGTCTCTCTTTCCCCCTCTTTGTGTCTGTTCCTTTTTCCTATCTATGTGAATGGTGTGCTTGATCTCTGCTCTTGTGTGTTTGTGTAGTCTGTCCTCTTCCAGGTCTCCATAGTGGAGAGGCGGTCATGTGGCTCAGGTCCTCTCTGTTTGGCAGCACCTGGAAGTTGCTCGACATCCTCCTGGATCCATATACTTCATATATGTTAAACTATCTATAATTTTAGCATCCTGATGGTCCATACTCTAATTTTATTATGTTGGTCTATTCTGTACAAACGACATATATTGCATGTTTGTCCTGGGTTTCCTGAGGTTTCTTTCATTTTTTGGGGAGTTTTTCCTTTTCCGAAACAAGGGTCTGAGGACAGACGGTGTCGTATGCTGTACAGATTGTAAAGCTCCTTGAGGAAAATGTGTGACTTGTGATATGGGGCTATATAAATAAAACTGATTCTATTTCTCTCTGTTCCTCTCTCTCTCTATGTATCTTGCTATTACTCTATATTGATCTATGTTGAGGCCATGGTTTCAGGCTATGTCAACCATGTCCTCTGAGTGCTTAATGATTTTCTATCACATGGCCCTGCAGAGTGAAGGGACGACATTGTGTTCTTGGTCTAACGGAGCACAACACAACATCCTTGTGGAGCCTCAGGTGGCTCAAAAGACAACCGACCATCTGATCATCCTCTTCAACAATGTCATCCTTTATTTCTTTTCTCAGAAAGTCTGGCTGTTTCTTATGTTCTCCAGCCTCTTTTCTCTATTGTGAGCATCTCTAATACCAGATGTAGTTGGCCTCTCTGACTTGTTTCTGCTGGTCGCCCATTATCCTTTCCCTTTTTCTCTTCTTTTCCTCCATACCTCTTCCTTGCTTTTCCAATTCCCGCCATCCTAATTTCATACCTCCTTCCACCCCTCACTCTTTCCCTCTATCCCATCACTCCCCACAGTTAATTCAAGTCTCCCAGGACCTTTTCAGATGTCACCTCCAGCAGATCTCTGCTGCCAGTGAGGAGACTCCACTACACCGCATGAATACTGATCAACAGGGGGTGGACGAATGGATGGATGGAGAGACAGGCATTATCAATAGACAACAATGTGTACACAAGACAACTGCTGTCTCAATTTGGATACTTCCGTTAGTAAACTTACATGAAGTACACTGTGTACACTATGTACTCACTTGTGTAGTGCGTTCATTTTGACAGGGTAGTGTTGTCTCAAATCGGACATGGCTGTTGTGCGCTTACCGGAAATGACGATCGCAACACTTGACCGCTTCTTCTTTTTCTTCTTCTTTTTAATGGTGGATTGCAACCGTGCAGAACATTATTGCCAACATTTGACCGTGATTGCCGCACGCCAAAATATCTGCCGGCTCGTTTGCTCACTTGACTTCAATTCAGTTTTATTAAAAATGAACATGCTTTTGCTTTAAGCCGCAACAATCGCAACTGCGGCCGCCATTTTCCTACGTTGGTGGTCCCTCCCCTTCCGCTATGTAGCCAAGATGGCGACCGTTGAGGAAGTGTGCAGCGTTCCACACTCAACTTTTTGACTGTTATGAGTACACCATCCGGGTACTCATAATGGCCATACCTGTCAGTGTGAAAGCACTTATGCACTTAAAATAGCAAGTGTAAGTACGGAAGTACGCAAATTGAGACACAGCATAAGAGTCTACAGCCATGCTAGCGGCTCAGTGAGGCTGTACTAAGGCACAGTGGTGCTTTGAGCTAAATGCTAATGTCAGCATGCTAACATGCTCACATTGACAATGCTAACATTCTGATGTTTAGCAGGTAATGTTTACCATGTTCGCCATCCTAGTGTTCATATTTTAGCATGCTTACATTTGCTAATTAGCACCAAACACAAAGTACAGCTGAGGCTGATGGGAATCTCATTAGTTTTGAAAGTAACTGGTCATAAAGTGAAGTACTGGACAAAAGAAATTTCAATCTAGTGGAAAGAAATGAACATGCTGAAGTGACTGTTGGATGCTTTTCTTTCTTTTCTTTCAAACACACAACCATACACACAAAATGCACAATGCACAACTCTGCCAACATTTTTATGCATTTAAACACAAAAGCTAAGAATCACTCAAATATCTTAAACATGCCAACACACTTATGTCTGCCAACTGATTCTCTTTGAACACTGAAGTAGAGAGACACACAGACATTGTAGCTAGATGCCTCCACACACTACAGCTTAGTTTTCCTTTTGTCTCTTTCTCTGTCTCAATTCACTTTCTCTCAAGAGACTGATATAGACGTTACAAAAGGGTTTCATAATGCATCTGAAAGTGCATCACAGTTGTTAGGCTTTCTGAGAATACATGTTTCAATAAACTATAAATTATAAGATCTGTGCTTCATTGTTTATAGGGAGGTTCTCCTACTTCAGAAGGGAAAAGACTTCTTCAGTCACATTTTTTCATGTCTCAGGTCATGTCAAAGTTTAACTTAAATCAATCAGTCCTTTCAATCCACTCAAGACCCACGTTATGTTTTGCCAAAGTTTCCTAATTTGCCTGTGTGTTACATTTTTTTTTTCTAAATGTGACACATGTAGTCAGTGGTGACAATGATTTCTTCATTTGCTCGTGTTTTCTTAGGTTGAATGTGCCTCCTACGCATAGGTGCTCTGACCAACCAGTGTGAGATCCCTCACTGGCTTCCCATGAGTGAGCACTGCCAACTGTTTCGAGAGCACCCAGTTCTCAAAAAAAACCCTCTTTATTATCTAAAAAAAGTGCAGATACAGTTCCCCAAACTATTCTAGAAATTGTATGACTGCAAAAATCCACCTCAACTTATTAGGTCATATATTCAGCCCAAGACTTACCTTAAAACAAGAAAATTGGGATTCTGTTGTTCCACTTTTTCACGCTGAAGCTTCTCTGTGTTCAAATACTTTCTAGAAATGAGCATCGCTGTGTCAGAAAAGACTGCGTGAGGCGGATCACTGCACCCGAATCAAGAAAATGACACAGTTCTGGTAACAAGTTGATTTAAATAGGTTGGTTTTATAATGTATTTGTTCCCAGATAATAATAACATTTATGGCTCAGTAATATAACAAGGATATAAAAGAAGGTCTTTTTGCATTATTTAAAATGATAGCTTTTTGCTGAAGCTACTCTGGTGCAGCAGAAAAGCATCTTTTACTGATGTAAAATAATACTTTTGACTGAAGCTTAAAGATTGAATGAGGAATACATTTTCACAATAAGGATTTAAATTTGTGGGCAGCACAGGGGACTACAGCGGGGACTGATGCACAATAATGCACAACAGTTGGTTAATATTGTGCCTTTGATTGATTGGTTTCTTCAATGTACTTTAATTTCCTTTGTTTCTCTTGGGGCAACTTACAACTTATTACTGCACTGTAACTGTATTTCTGGTATATTGCATTTGTATTTTATGCCATTTTATCCAATTCTTAAAATGACATTGTTTTCTATCTTAATTGATTTTATTCTGGTTTTTATTGCTTATTATTTGAACATCTAATGCTTTTCTTTGCCCATGTAAAAGCACTTTGAATTGCCCCTGTGTTTGAAATTACCTATATATAAATAAAGCTGCTTTGCCTTGCCTGTTCTTTTTATTCACTTTTTTTAAATGATGACCTCTAAGTTTCTTCTGATAAACAGCTGCAAATCACACTTGAAAAAAAAACTGTGATGATTTAAACTGAAACTTAATCAGCATTATTGAACAAATTAAATTCAATGGAGCATCAGTAGTGAAGGTCAGGCTGGTGAAAGGCTGATCAAAGGCTGTGAACTCCAGTCAGTCCAGACTGCATCTTGTGTTGTTGTTTGCCTCTCTTTCTCTCTCCCTCCTGCCCCTCTCTAATAAAACTGCTGTGTGCCTTCTCTAATAAAGCTGCAATCCCATAATACTAATCTCGTAAACTAATGAATGCTCGGCACTCAAAACGTGGGTGGCTTTGTAATGAAATCACACAGCTATAAACCGTTAGTGGTGTTTACAGAAATAGCAGAAAATGACGTTTAACATCATGAGTATAAAACAAACAGGCAGCACCGCTGGGTGGAAAAATCGTATCTTCAAAAGATCAATTAAGAATAAAATATTTTAGACCCAAGTTTGAAATGTCTCTTTTAAAAATCACACGCAGCAGATGTAGGTAGTATCAAGAAAGGCCTTCGAGGCGGCCTTGCCACGACAAGCCATATCAGGTGGCAGGGAGAGGACCCAATTGCAGACAGGCAAGGAGGCTGAATCAGTCCAAAGGTTATTTTAAACAACAAAAACTTACTAAGCTCAGGCAGGGAAACACCAGGAACAAGACACAAGGAGATCACCAGCAACATCCAAAACATCAAACACTGGAACATCCAACACAAAGAATCACAAGGAATCACAAGGAATCACATAATCCACAAATCACCAAGAACCGATCGCAGGGAAACAACCACACTAGAAAACACAGACAATGACGCCACAAAGAACAAAGGGAGAGGACCGGTATATATATGGGGAGGAGACAATGAGGGAAACAGACACAGGTGAGTAACAAGACACAGGTGCAAACAATCAAAAAAGGCGGGAAAAGAACAAAGACAGGAAATAAACAGCACACAAGGAAACAAGAACAGTAATTACAAAGTAAAACAGGAAACAAAACACACAAGTCCACACTAAAGTTCTTGGAATCATGACAGGTAGTCAGTGAATTGACAGCAGCCAGCTTCCAAATTTGACTCAATTTAATGTCAGTTTGGCTGCGAGTCTCTGACTCACCCTGGACAAGAAAATCAATTCCAGCAATGCACTACTGACTTTCATAAATTATCCAACAAAGGCTGTCTGTCATTTGTGAACTCAGAGCAATTTGTTTCTTCCTTCCTCTATTACTTTAAATTACTTTCAAACTGTCATCAGCAAGAACAAACTAAAGCATAGCACTTCCAAAAATAATCCGGCTTCCCCCTGTTAACCTCTCAACAACAACAAAGCTACTGCTTGCAGACTGAGTACATCCAGTACTGCACATCCAGTACTGTCTTTTCCGCTCCCTAATTGTCCCTACAAGACATTTACATGGAGGAATTGTCTACAATTTGCAAACACTTAGATTTGGAAGAGAAGGCATTTTTGAACAAGTGGAAAGATGATATGGATCGAATATTTCCAGGTAGATTATTCCAATCTGAGGGATTTGTAGAGCTCAAAGGTGACTTCCGTGTCCAGGGTGAGTCAGAAACTTGTGAAACTGTCACCAAACGTCTAAAAGCCTTGGCTGCAGAACCCTCCTCTTGTTTATGTGCCAGAAAACAATCAATTAGTTAATTCTCTCCAGATCTAACCCAGTGGTACACAACATAAACATGGCCAGTAGTAGCTAACACTCAAGAGTGATTTGACTGGGAAAACAGTAAGAAAACGCTGACAGGGACTGGTTGATCCACTCAGACCTGATGACTCTCATCTGTCAGAGTATATTACTTTCCCCTGTTGTTATTACTGTCGTCTCAAATGTGATTTCTATGTAGTCCTCAGTTAACTTGAAAGGGTAGAACATGATTACATTAGCTTTTATGGGAGGCTGTACAGAAGCAGCTGTTATTGAATTTTGGTTTATATGAGTAAACGCTGCACGCCGGCCAATGATCCTCTGCCGTGTACTAAAATCAATAGACATTATATTCATAAACCACACAAAAATCCACTCTCACAATGTTACTGCATAGCTGCCCCTTTATCACCACTCACTGCAGATTTTTACAATCCAGTCCATCTTCAGTAACTCACTTACTCTCCACAGGCTTGGACATTTTCCTGTGCCTACAAATACACACTGTTTGAAAGATTGAAAGTGTGTCTCAGTAGGAAAGCGAATTTTGTTTAAAAAAATAAAATAAAATAACATTTGTGTAAAATAAAATGTCATGGCTGGCCCTGTCGGATTCTTTCCCACCCTCTGACAGTCCTCCCCCCTGCCAATCTGTGCTCAGTGGATAGAGCTGAGAACATGAGCTCACCCACCTCTGCAGTTCTAGAAGCTGCTGACCACATGACCATGTAGTTATTTTGATTTCTGTTGGGAACTGTGGTTGCTGGTTTAGGTCAACCCTCAGTTCCCAGATGCACTCGGGAGTCTGGATTGCTTCCTCCTTCCATTTAGAGCCATGATCTGTCTGCCCTTGCCTCACTTGTGTTTTTGAGCAGGAAGGTAGCCGCGACAGAGCTGGGACTAATGCAGCCCGCATCCAGGAACATCAGGTTTTTGGCCACTAGAAGACACAAGCACTCCAAAACAAAATGGCACACAGCCTTGACCTATTATCACCCAATGTTTAATGTGTTAGCAAAGTGCCTATTTATAATAAATGTGCTGCAAAACGATGACCTAAAAGAGGGTAAAAAGCTCTGTACAGCTGCAGAGTTGGGTGATAATTCTCTGTTGATTTGTTGCTACAAAAGACCCCTTTCACATTATAAAGAGTCAGTTTTGATATGAAAAATACATGTACTTGTATTTGTACATGTACCTAAGGACTGAAATAAATATTACACCAATAACTTGTTGTTGAAAAGATTGATTTTTTTTTGTATTTTGAGAGAGGGGTTCAAGGTTTTCTGATTTAATTCATGGCTATTTTGGGAGAAAACCTACCAGTCATGAGAGTAACTGTACTTTAAGGCCATTCTACATCTGCTTCACCATTCAGGCAGCTGGTGGGCAGTTCAGACTGAACTGAGATTGAAGTGCAGCGTGAGCCAGCCAGGCCACTTTGCGACTGAATCAGACAGCATGCAGACCTCAGAGTTAATGTGTCCTCGCAGGACAAAAGTCACGTTAAAAGACGAGTCAGAGACAATGAGGGAACTGCATTAAGACTCAGCGATGCAGTCTACAGTCTGATGGACAGATGAACTGATAAGCAAACAAAGAGGTTAATTGAAAAGGAAAAAAATTACCTGTATGTGCGGACAGGCATAAACAACAAACACCCATGATTACCATAGAGAAACATGGAGAGAGGAGAAAAATACCATATGCCACTGCTTACTTATCCAAGCACACACCGACATTAACACGTGTGGAGAGAGCTGCTGATGTGTGATATTGGTTTCTGTGACAACAGTAACTGTCTGCGAGGTCCACTGCTGTCTAGACGCTCAGCAGGGAAAAGAGGCTCCGGAAATTGGAGGGCAGCTTCTGCAGGGGAGACGAAATGTAAAACATTTCAAGACCTTTTTTAAGGGCACCCAGAATTGGATTTAAGATCAATTTAACAACCAAGATAAAGAATCAAAGAGCTGGCAGAAACAAAGTGCTGCTGACTGAACACAGCCAGTAACCTTTGTGACGCTGAAGGAAAATCACCAGGAAATGAACTATTAAGAAAAGTGACATCCAGCTGCGTTTACTGTCGCAGATGCAATGAAAACAGAATGTGTTGTGGCATATTATATTAATCCTGCTCTTTATGACTCTAACAGTGGAACTAACCACTTCATTACCTCCTTTTAACTGTATAATATGATCATCTAATTTCACAGACCTTTAACACTTTGTATATAAAACTTTCTAACAAACCATCTGCTTTCCATCAACTGATTCAAAGCTCAACAGCAGTGACGCCGCAGGATGAAAAACACTTTTGTCTCACGGTCAGATAAGTTACCAAATCAGGGCAGCAGGTCAGGACGTCTGCTGTTAGCAAGAACGCAGGGCAATGACTAAACGTGGCAGGTGGAAGTGTGGAGTGAAAATATAAACAGGTGGAGTTCAGTGATGTCATGTCTGGTATTTTACATAGTTATATTATTATGTTTTCGATTTGTATTGTTAGACTGGTTTAGAGTCTCATGTGCATTGTGATCTTGTGCTGAATGTTCAACATGTAACGTAATTTTAAGCTTTAAATGAAACTGCCTCAGTGAGGACGTCATGTCATGTTGTTACGGCTGCAATTTATTTATTTATTTTGCCCACTAGGGGCCAGAAAAACGCCACAACAAACTGATATTGCCTCATGCTACGTACATTTATTTGGCTTACAGGTTGTCAAACAGTTGCCTATTATATATCTAGCTTTCATTTGCAGTCATGTTTCTTCCGTCCTGTTAGCTCTGCTTTTGCTCTTCACCAACGATCCTGAGGGAAAAATCTTTTAGCTGCTAAATGCTCCACCACATGTTCACCAGCTAGCTGCTAACTTTGTCTGTCTGCGTGTACAGTGGGTTTATCAGAGCTTTTTCCACTGAAAACAGCTGCCTGATATAACTAAAAAAAGCTGCTGAGAGAGCAGTGAGAGTGGCCCATAAAAATAGAGTTGACCAGAAAACCAACACAATGAGTTTAGACGCTAAAATGCTCTTTGGAGATGAGATGAACTGCAGAGTTGGTGATAAATGTCAGTGGGTTCATCACTATGATCAATCCCTTTAATCATCATCATGTCATGTTTTTGAAGCTGCATTAATTTATTTTTTGGCCACTAAGGGGAAGAAGAACACCACAACAGGCTAAAAAACACACACCTCTGACATAAAAAGTTGTTGAAGCTATGTAAGAAAACTGCTGTGTACTTCGTTAGGACTCGGACACGCCAGGAAAAGCTAAATTTCGCAGCGAAATCAATTAATTCCAATGCAATTGCTGCAATCAGCAAAATTAATCTGTGTGAATGTTACACGTATAATTAAACTTTAGTGAACTTTGACATGCGAATGCGCTGTTGACCAATAACAAGCCGCCTTGACAGTGCAGACCTTTGAGGGCACAGAAAGCTGGAAATCCAAACTAGAGGATGCTAACATAGTTTGTGTTACAACATTCACTTCTATTTAACCTCCTCTGTTGTAGTAAAAACTGTTCCACAAAAGAGCAATGATGTGCAGACAGTTATGAGACAGGAGTCAATGGTACAAATGTGTCTTTTGAATAAACTATGTGAACTTATTGTTCATTGTTATTGTTAGTGACTGAGGTAAGCTAACAAACTAATGAGTTTGCATACTGACTGTTAGCAAGCTGCTTAGCTTGGAGAGTTTTATTTTCCCTCTTGAATAACTTTTTATTGAATGAAATGGTGTGCAAAGGTGAACAAAATGCCAGTGAATGTAACAAAACAGTAGACAGAAAATAGAGAGAAGCTCTGGGAGCTAGAGTGACTGACTGAGTTAACAATTAGCTCGCCATCTACAGCAGTTCAACAACTAGCCCTGCATCACCAAGCTTCCACCACCACCTGGCCCCCTAGCCACTGGGAGTCCCACCTTTTACATTACACACAGACATTTGATCTATTGTTAATATACAGTATATAATAAGTATAGATTAGAAACGTTTGGCTTTTTTCAGTGATATTTGAAATTTGGAGGAACTGTAGTTTAGGCTTTTTGTAAACTGTGGATCAATGTCCACAAACCCTATTGAACTTCAGACTCAAAAAGGAATATCATCACTCCATTAAAAGTAGTAATTTGTTACACTACTCTTCATATTGACTTATTTAATTTGATTTTTTTCTCCCTCGTCCATTTCACCCACATTAGTGAAAAATTACTTTCCATGTCTGCCTGTCACGGCCTCTCTCTTTCAAATCTAAAGACACAGAAGGTAATATTGAATGATCAAAGAAAAGTTCATATGCCCATTGCCTGTGTGTGCACACCTCTCTTATCACCAAATGAAGGAGAAGGGAGAAAAGAAGAGGAGTAGGAGGAGGAAGTAAGGAGAGAAGATAAAGAGAGAATACATTTAGTTTACACTAGCATGACTGAATTCACAACTGATGAGGCTTGGAGCAGCCCCCAAATAAAAACACAACAGGCAACAAAGACATCAGAGGCAGAGCCAAGATGAAAGACTTTAAAGCTTCTAGAGGAGGTTACGCAAAGACACATGCATATGCTAACACACACTAAGGCGCAGCATGTAGCCAAGAGTCCACATGCAGCAAATACAAACGTTCAGCGCAGCGCAGGATAAAACCAAAATTATACAGCTAAAGAACTGCAACTACTGTTTCTAAAAGACACAAAGCCAAGAATAAAACAATAGGTGGTGTAACAGAAGTCACCCAGGGGATTTTATAGAAATGAGAGTACATTTTGTCAGGCTGTCTTTTGTAAAGCTATCGGGAAAATGCTTTCTAGGCCGTGGAGATATTATTAGTTGCACTTTTACACAATTGTACAATTGCTTGTGTTGTTTGCCTTTTTGTCCACAGATTATCAATACCTCCTCCAATATCTGTGTATGAATGGATTGAAGAGAGACTCAGTGTTCCAGACATATGAGAACCATGTTAATAAGATGCGTCAACTCTGTAAAACAATGTTCACAGTGTAAAACCAAAAATCAATTTTTCATGAATTTTGTCACTCCTGTTGTTTTTTCTCCTCTTCCGTTTCCATTTCTGATTAATATACGTATTTTAAGGTTTGGCACTACAGTTCCCATCATGCTTTTGGGTTATGTAAACAGGAAATATAATGTTGCCATGGAGTCAGTGAGTTGGCTGTGGGCTACAGCTAACCTAGACTTCTGCTGCCTGACCCTAAGCTGACAAACATAGGGATTCTTGTCTGGCTTGTGCTTGTGGTAATACAACATGTCTCTCCTTTTTTCTTACTGTGCCAATGTGGAATCAGATTTGTGTCAAAAAAATTAGGTTATAAGTTTTACTTTTGAGATAACATTTGGTTTGCTTCGGTGAGTTTTACTCTCTCTTAAATTCTTATTTTTGTTTGATATTTAAGAAGTTTTGTTTGATTTTTTTTTTGACACAAATCTCATTCCATAGCCAATTGTCTGTGTCCATGTGTCATGTGTTACAAATAGATATTCACTGCAGAGTGGGAAGAGGAAAAGGGACAATGCGTGGAGCCAACGTGTTGCATTAGACTAGTGGGCCTCACAGTCGGCAATGGATAAAAATATGGCAAAATTCTGTGTCAGGTCTTAAAGACACAGGTACAGGCTGGGTTCTGCTTTCAGTTTTAGCCCTGCACAGAGCTCAGATCTTAACCCTGTTTATTACATTTAAGCTAATCTGCACCACTGAAAGTCATGCTCCATTAGCTAATAGTAGTTCCTCCTTGCTCTGTAACCATGGAAACGATCTTATTACTAAAGAAAGTCTCTAAATTGAATGATAATGAGGCAAGATCTAAAGTCATTAGGACTACTTTTGTAAAATGCTTTCTTAACACACATTGGAAAATTACACTGCAAAAAGGAAGATGTATGGTGTGTGATGTGTGTACGCTCAGGTTTGAGTTATGACACTGAGAAGAATGGGTGTAATGTTTGATGTAAAAAGTACATGAATTAAGAAAGTACACATTTATCAGATGGTAGAAATTCAATATATTTTTACTGACAGTGTACTTACTTGGTGAGTTTCAGCTGTTTGGTACCGGTGTAGTTTTCCCATCTTTCTCAGAAGCACCACAGGTGACAGGTAGTCATTTTACTGCTTTACTGGATACTCCTGGTGTTGCCTGTCATGTCGTAGAATGCCCTCCCCAGTGATGGATAGTGGCTGAGAGGCCTCTTCATCCTGGCTTACTGTCCAATTTTCAGGTTTCTGCCTCCCGCTTTCATCCAATATTTTCAGGCACGAAAAAAAAAAAAAAAAGACATGGATTTCAAAACTGAAGAACAACTTAAACTATTACTCTTTTGACAATGTATTAAATAAGTGATAGCAACAGACATAATTACACGTCATGTTTTTAGTCATATGTTTTACTATTCCTTGAAAATTTTTGATTAAATCATTATTGGGATTTTTTTGTATATTTGGCCAGTATGATCCTAATATGACATGTCAAACGTAAAGTGGACTGTACATTGAATTAATAATGAAATGAACAACTTTATTATTATGTGGATTACACAGTATTGTCCAAAAATGCCATCTAATGTTGAAAAATGTGTGTAAATGTACATTTCCCTTGATGCCTTCACTCACTGAAAGCTAAACTAAGTCTTGACTGACCAAAGCCATCTGATTCTTTACATTAAGATGTCTAATGGAGAGACTTGCATTATAGTCATGCTTGGTGTCTCCTTCAATTAAATGAATTAGAACATAATTAATAAGATGTCATTGGTAAAGTGTCTAAAAATACACACCTGCTGGGAGATGGACATAATTAAATTATTTGAAACACACGTTGATTGTTTTACATTCGTTTTCACTCACTATCAGAGATTGTGGTCTCCGGCTAAACAGCCTGACACTGACGGTGTGTGTGTGCATGTGCACGCTTGTGTGTCTGTATAATGTGACTGTTATGGATTGTGCCCTTATTGATTTCTGTAGGAGAATGTCCACAGCAGATTGATTTGTGTTTATTTGATGTAGAATAATGATGGCCTTCACCACACAGGGTTAACACACACACACACACACACACACACACACACACACACACACACACACACACACACACAGGTCGATGGACCAGACAGGTTATTGAGGACACAGACGGACAGAAGAGATTTGATCTGCATTGCGAAAATGACTTTCAGAGCGGAGAGATCAGACTCTGAATAGGGAAAATCATAATTAAAAGGAGATTAAACTTTTGACCACATATTGACAAGAGACGCAGGCACACAGGGAGACATGGAGAACCATTAAATCTATCAGATTAATGAGATGAAGTACGGCTAGTATTAGAGGGTGTGCGTGTGTCTGCATTTGCATGTCCACCCACGTGTCTGTGCTTCAGTGGAAAAAAAGAGTTAAAGGGTTAGTTCGGATTCTTTGAAGTGGGGTCGCATGAGGTACTTATCCATAGTCAGTGTTTTACCTAGCAGCAGGCAGGAGTACTGGCACAGAAGCTAAGCAATGTACTGCTGTAGACGGGGGGAGCAGCGAAATGTATTTTAGCCACCTAAAAAAAAAAAAAAATCAACAACAGTTTATCTGCACACTATATTTAGAATATTTTCACCACCTTACTTTATCGTCAGACAGCCCTTTTCTTTGGCAGCACTACATTTTCTCAACCGTAGAACTTCCGTATTCCTACGCATGCCACGCACTGTATCATGCCGCAGATCAGGTGGCTAAAATGGAGCGACAACTCGAGCTGCACTGCTATACACGTGACATACTGTACCTCACAGTCCACAACCATCTACCAAACACACCCTCCCAGTTTGGCGGTCTATTTAAACTGCAAAGATTTCCCATCTCTCCCTCTGCCTGTAAATGCCACTGCTGCCCTGCATCAGCTGTTCTTTCAGCCCCACCACCACTCCAGATCCACCTGCGGGCTCTGGCTAGGGGGTTTAAGATATTTGCTCATCACTCCCCAGTATCCCAATACATATAGATATGTAAACATATCTGCGGGGAGTGATGAGATCGGAGCCTAGACGCCAAACTCTAACTATGTTCTGCTGCTATAATAAACATTTCAAATGTGAGTTGTCTGACTAAAATACGTTTTACTGCAGCCCCCGTCCACAGCAGTACATTGCTTAGCTTCCATGCTGGTACTCCTGCCTGCTTCTCCAAACTGGGGGTGTACCGACCGCCATATACTGTCGGTAATACACTGACTATGGATAAGTACCTCATACAACCCCACTTCAAAAAATCTGAGCTAACCCTTTAAGTGTGAGTTTGTCTGAAGTGCTTGTAAGTGCCCCATTACGTTTGATTGGACCACAATCAGTACATTGTACATTGTAGCTCTTGCTTTGTTTTCTTTTGGGTGCTGACGTGACATTGGTCACAGTTGACATTCAACTTTAGTCCTTGTTGTTAAAAGTGAAAAGACAATTTGGGTGAAAATCCACTGAGAGCAGACTATGACCAGCACACAGAAAGGCCAACGCAGGACAAATGAATTACCTTCTGCATGCAGACGGTCCTTAATGGGCAATTTGTCCTCTGTTTGAGAGGAACTGGCTGATTTGTCCATTACGGCCCAGAAATAGCTGCAGAATGACAGAAAAGAGACTGACAGAAGCAGAGAGGGGGAGAAGTGTAAAGTCACTCGCTCTTTTTTTCCATTTTCTCTCCATATTTCACCACCATCTCTCCTGGTTAGATAAGATGAATGGAATTTCTTTCCTCACTCCTTGTCAGTCCTTTCAGCCTGTATGAATCATTTTTTTTTTATAGGTCTGGGTATTTGAATGCACTTTAGCACATCTGCAAACTGTGACTCAAATCATTTATCCAATTGATGCTTTTGTAAATACAAAGCAGTCTCGGTCATTTCTCTCCAGTCCGACATGTTTTTATTGAAATCTTAAAAGGAAAAATGTACTACTGGAACGTCTTGTCATCTTTTCTCATTTTTATCTTGTCTGTATCATCTTCACCACTCACTATGACAGCATCCTCTTCCTTCTCCCTACAACCATGATGCTCAACCAACAATAACTTATTACATTTAGTATATTTCAGCAATAAATCAGTTCAATATAGTCAAAAACAGCCATTGTTAGTCATTTCTAATTAGAAAATAATCCCAGGCTGACATTTCTTCATTAGCAGTTTCATAAATTTAGCAACGTGGCTTTCCTCCAAAATGGTTGTTTTTCTTTTACGCTCCTGTATTATGACCTTCCTCGTCCCAGAGTGCTCCCTGGTGACCAACAGGGCTCAAACGTTTGGAATTCATCTCAATTTACTTTGTGAGTTGGAATTCAAATTGGATCAGCAGCTCCCACAGGAAGAAGAATTTAATATGATTTTTAATTGTGCAAAGGAAACAGTCTCTGTTGAAAAATGGGTTGTAAACATGGGTGTAAACTATGCAGGTTGGTGAGTAATGAATGAGTTGGTGTAATGGAATGAGTAATGGTGAGTTTCTGAATGTAAACTGAAACTTTTTTTTTTTTTAACATGACAACCCCACAGGACACCTTTAATCGTTATGTGCACGAAATATCAAACCTGATTTTACAGATTTATATTGGAACTTATCCGGCAGCCAAATGGCAGAGCCAAAAACAAACTCAGCAGGCAGGTACCGTCGGATTAAATCACGGTTTACTTTGTAAATAGACAGAATAAAAGTCCATTAAGAAGCAAAAGGTCAGAGAGGTAAGACAGGAACAGATGGCTGAAACACTACAGCTATGAGGCACTAGACAATCTGGGGCCTGTGTTATGAAGCAAGATTAGTGGGTTAGCCGGCCATCTTTGGGCTTTAATCAGGTTTTCCTGCGTCATGTAAGCCAGTTGGAAATCAGCTCATATTGGCTCAGTGAAGCCAGACAGACTAAGTGGAAGTTGCTTTGTGACAGAGAGACTGGGCAGATATATACTCAAAGGGGGTGATGAGATAATGAAGGGCAGGTGTGCAGGCAGGTAGAGAATCATGTGACAGGCAAAGGTGGAAACATATTCAGGTCTGCTGGTGGGCAGGAGGAATAGCAGTTATGAAATAAAAAGAGGCTGCAGCTGTTTATGATGCATTGCAATTTCTGCACAGACAAAAGAGAAATCAGGGAAAAGCATTTTTAAGATTTTCAGTTAGATAAATCCTTGTTTTCTTTCTGTCTCGGGTGCATTGGCCTCCTCTGTCTTTATCTTTCTTCCTGCTCAGTGCTCTCTGTCTTTGTCTTTGTTAACAGATGGGTGTCATTACGGAACAATAAGCACAGTGGTTGAAGAGCATCAGCACAGAGAATTAATTGTAAAGGATTAACGATATTAGGAGAGGAGTAAAAAGGAAGGACCTGAGGTAACAGTGTCTGACTCGCGGTAACAGTAACTGTTATTCTGAAGCTGCCATGTTGACTCCCAGTTTGACTCTTATCAGCTGACAGTTTCATCCCTTTCAGAAGGTGTGTGGCTCAAAATTCTTGAAAATCACATCACAGCAAAACAGATATTCTACACATTAGCTCAGTTATTTCCTGAACATGTCTGGACATGGAATATTTGTTAATAATCATTATGCAAAGAATGAAAATCTGCGTCTGGATTTTGTTTTTAGCTCAAGACGTCTAACTTATAAATGGTTTTGTCAGCAGGGACGGACTGGGACATAAAAGCAGCTGAGGAGTTTGACAGAGAAAAGTGTAACAGGGTGCAAAGACATATAAGGTATTAGCATATATGCAAAATATGTGTTGTCATATTTTGTCATCCACTGGTCACTCTGGACTTTGACAGAATGTGAATGAAAATAAAATAATAAAGTCTGAAAAATAAAATAACTTATTTTGAACCCGTCTTTCATTACAAGATCATTTAAAACAAGAGGTTTTTCTTCCAAAAATGACACAGGAAGTAATGAAACACAGGCTGGTTTCTTCAGTCCATCACTCCAACAGGTATTTAACACGCATCCATGGCAACACTGTAAGAGATCAATGTCACATCTAATATGTGCTACTTTTGCAGACATGGAGATCTTCACAGCATGCTGTGCTCCCAACGCAGCACTTACACCATGGAGGAAAGTTTATTTTAATAACATGAGGCCTATTGTGATACATATTATATTCCTACTATATGCAATGAGAGATAATGTTTGGTTGTGACAACTTTCACACTCCACTAAATGAAATGAACTCAGAGGAGCCTCCTCAATCATGCGAACAAAATGTGTGAAGAGTGTGAAAATGCCTTAAGTGATGCACTTACAGAACACCAAATAATGTAAAATCTCTGCCTGCCAGAAAACAAGAGCAAGAATGAAAGAAGTGTGAAAATCATTTACCCCTTTTGTTAATTCAATTGTAAATAAATTGACTATTTTGGCTTTCTACACCAGGGGCCAGATGCAAAAAACCCGCATTCTGTCGGATTTATAAAGCCGCTCATACGCCTGATTCTCTTTTATAAATCTCAGTCATTGTGGAATTGAGCGCGCATGCACGAGCCTCATTTCCACTCCCACTGCATATCAATGCTTCTGTCCGCTCCACCACTCATTAGACCTGTCATTGAGAAGAAGCAGTGAAATCTCACTGATTGCGTTGCATTGACAAGGTTCTCCAACAGCACCAGAGCAGCTGTCATTATGCACGGCTGCAGCTATTCACAGAGCCCATAGCACTGACTCATCACATGTACCTGTAAACTATCATCAGCTATGATATCTCAATCATCATTATTAAACATCAGAAGGATGAACAATGATTAATTTACAGAGCTCATGTTGAAACAGACTTTACAAAGTGCTTCACAATTCAGGATCAAATTAAAAGATCAGTAACAGGGAAATAATGCCTCAAATGTAAATAAAAAGTGATAAAATTCAACCCTCATAAATCATTTTAATTACGTTTATGAATGCGCATATGAGTGACATTTTACAGAATGCTGTGTAGACTGCAAAGTAATGACACAATCAGTGAAATTGGCAAACAACCTAAACTAACAATGTTTTTCTCTACGGTTACGTCTCTCCCCTTATATATTTTATGTCCACCTTATCACATCACCCGCAGCTATCTCAGCTTAAACCGTGTGTACACCTGGTCTGAAGTCTGCGTGAAGTACTTACATTCTTCTTTTATAAATACCAGTTCATGTGTGGGAAGTGTATACCCACATACAGTATATAGACAGAAAGTGTTCCTTCAAATTATCTTAAAACTCTCTACATATGATCAGCAGTAAGAGCTGTGCTCCCCAAAAGGTGGGCCACAGAGCACACGGCACAGGTGTAGGGTAAACTCACCAACAAGCACCAGGTAGCAGGAAAGAGTGATGAAATTTGAAAGACAAAACAATCAGCCTGTAGTGATGACCATTTGTGAATTATGTACTTCAGTTTAATACAAACGAAGGCTCTGGCAGTTACACTCCTTCAGAGGAAGAGATGGGTGAGAACCTGATGATCAAGGAGGGGTTCGGTGCATAAAATCCTCTTTTGTCCACCATTGGTTGCTTTCATATGGCAACGCTGTGTGTGTGTGACATAACCGCTGTCATCTCACTGGTTGCCTATTGAAATGTCACTGACAAACAAGGTCAAAGTTGAAACTGATTGAAGTGTGTGTGCAGCAGTGAGGTGTAAAATCAGAGTGGCATGCAATGACAGCTTCTGCTATGAGGTTCCTCATCTTTATTCTCTCCCAACAGTGTGTAGTGCACATGGCCCGTGTCTCCCTGCTCCCCCTAAACCAGATCTCTAACCTTCATAAGCATTCCTTGGTTCCAGGCATCTGCCATAAAACCAAGTAACAGAGAAATTTGTTTCCCTCCAAAACCTGCACAAATGCTGCCTTCAGTGTCACAAAACCTATTTCTGATATAAATAGCATAATTTCATGCATTGCAATGTGTTGTGCATATTCTTTCACTAAGCTTTGGTATTTAAATGATATCTCTGATGTATTTACAGCAGTAATAGTTAATGTCATTTAATAGCATAAATATTTTGGGAAAGCTATTCTCAAATTTATATCTGTTATGACATAGATCACATGTCCACATTTGTATATAGGAACATCTGGAAATAGAGGTGTAACTCCCCTGGCAGCCACCCCTTCAACTTAAAACTATAACCAGTTTGGACATCATTTGTCCACTCTCTTCTCTCGAATCTTTGGGTACGTCAGCCTGCATGGCTGTTTTTTCTCCTGAACTGAACTGAAGAAATGGTGATGGAGTAGGGAAACAGCAAAGACTTGCTCTAACTTCTCAAGCACTGAACCACCTACAGCAGAGACCCAGTCTCTCTCTCTCCTGTGTGAACTAGAAGAGCAACTTAGTGTTTGGAAATGTGGCATGTATATATTTCCAACCCATGTTCGCTGTAAATACTTATTCTGCTCCTAAAGTATAGAGAACCTTACTCTTTTTCTCCCCACCATTATATCTATGTCTGTCTTTACATCAAGTCTGTTTATATCTTCATAACGCATTTTTGTCACTTTTTCTCCTTTCACTCATATTCTTCAAACTACCTCTACTACTACTACTAAACACATCAGCCATTTTCTGCTGGGCAGTGAAGTGTAGCAGGATAAAACGTATGAGAAGAGAGAGAAGAAGAGAGAAGAAGGGGGGGGGTGTGTGTGAGAACAAAGCAGTGAGATGACAGAAGCATTAAACAGTACAGGGTCAATTTGCAGCACAGGCTTGAAGTGATGTATCACAAAACACAGGTGGGCAACACACGTGACCTGAACTTTTATTCAGTGCTGTCCGGTTTTATGTGTGAAAGTAAGCAAGGAAACAATAAACAGAAACCAGTGCTTTGTTTGCTTTTCATCTTGTGCAATATTATGTTTTGTTTATTGTCAAATATTCATGCAAAAGCCACTATTGTTCCCCGTGGGCCACTGTAGGTGATTAATGAGAGCCTCCAACTGATTCTTGCTATTGTGAGAAAAATTGAGGGAATTTTGGGAAGAGGCAAGGCATTTGGAGACAAACCTGTCACTAAATTTAAGAAATGAGCCAACAAGACAAAGGAACCTAACAGAGCTACATATTTAATCCATCTTCCTAACCTAAAATCTTATAACGATCTCCCTGCCAAAAAAGTATATACATTTTGGGTTTAAAATTAATAAATGTTTTGAACAAAGATATTCTTTTCGTATCTTTGGAAAGATGGGAGTGACAGTGGAAAGATGGGAGTGACAGTGGAGAGGTGGAGAGTTGGGAGTGACAGCGAGAGATTTGGCCTCGCAGTTTTCTACTCTGATTTCCTCTCAGGGTAAATCAGAGAACTTCATGTAATAGCCAACAAGTCCTCCAATAAACAAAATACATAAAAGTTTACAGGTGTTGGGGAGTACCACTACATAAGTGAAAAAGTTGTACTTTTTTAATAATGATGATAATGATGTCACTTGAGTCTGCATCGGTTGAGGCAGCCCTCTGTAGGCCACTCCTCTTCTCTGCTTAAGACTAGCAGCTTGAGGATATGTTAGCCACTACTAGCACAAAACACCTGAATCTCCAACCAAACATTGGAGATGCATTGTGGGTAATGTAGGCACCAGGTTTTGAGAAGGAAGAAGAATTTGTGGAATAAAAAAAGATGATATCTCTGGTTCTGCTTCATTGATTTCTATACATTTTATAAACTGTCCATCGTGAGTCCAACAATGTTATAGGAGTGAAATGCTAAATCGGTGGAGTACCCTCTTAAGGACTGGTTAGGTTTAGGCACAAGACGGCAGGTAAGGGTAAGATTGTGGCCATGATTAAAAGAAGCAAACATTGACTATTGGTATTAAAAGGGATGTGAACAGCAGTCACACATTTTAAAGCCAAACGCTTTGTCGACACATCCATCCATCGTTTTCAACAGCTAAAAAAATCCTATAGCATTTGGAGCTATGAACAATATTGGACCCATATTTCAGGCTATACAAAGTCCCCAAATCCTTTAATATAATGAGTAGATATTATGCTGAATTAATTGACTTTAATGCCAAAATGTTCTTATTTTATTACAAGGCTAGAATGTAATGTCTCTGTGTGCCAACACCGCCTAGCACGGCTAGTTCTTACTTCTTACTTAATTGGAAAGCAAGGTCTTCTCAAGCCAAACTCATATCTTTTTGTCAACATGATTTAGCATCAGGCAAACTGAATAATACTTTTAGTTCCTGAAGATTTCCAAACTCATAACATCCAATCTGTGGCGATTTAGTTGTTGACACCTTCAGTCCACAATGGTTTTTTGCGTCAGCCATCCAGTCCCTCCAGACTTCCCATGTTTACCCTTCCTTTCCTCTGGGATTGGTCAGTATCACTAAAAAAGGCAATATTCCTCCAGAGCAGAACAAGGTGGATAGTCCCTATAAATGTGCTTTATGACCAGGATCTATTTAAGGAGCAGATAAGTGAATGTGTTTACTTTCATTGTCCAGCTTAACACCCGCAGAGCCTCACATCTGAAAGCTGCAGGTCCTCTGGGGCAGCTGGGGGTTAAGGTTAGCGTGATAGAGCTGTGACAGTCATCCTCTCTTTTCAGGATGAGCCATCCTGTGTAGGCGTGTTGCCACAGGTAGTGGCAAGAAGATGAAATACTATTCAGGGAGTTTAGTTTGAGTAAAAAACACATTTTCTTCTCTGTCTCCAAAATTGTGATGTTAACAGCAAGGTTAGCACAATGCTAAACTAAAGATGCTGTAAGGTATTGTACCTCGAATGTGATTGGCTAGCAGTGCATTTTCATTTTACCATTCTGTTTGGACAGATTTTGTTTCATGGCAAACTGCAACCTCCAAAATGACCGTGCAGTTGAATCAACACCTCTCTAAAACAGTTTCAACAAAAACTGAACATGATAACCTTCACGAGGGTAGGATTCATTACAGAACTGTTGTATTGGACCGCATTAGTTTTAGCTAGGTGTACCTAATAAACTGGCTTCTGAGTGTTTATGCATCTCCATTGGCCAGATCACAAATCTGATTGCTATTCCTCTTGGTTTTCCTGGGCTACATCAGGGTCCGCCTTACTTCCACAGGGTGTTGGTAATGCACCTGAAGCTGGTTGGTAACTGCCAAACACACCAGAAGAAAAGTAACTTGACAAAAATGAACAATTATCAATAACTGATAGCTAACAACTATTCATAAATAAACACAAACACAAATTGCACTATGAGTGAGACAAAAGACAAAAATAGTTGCAACTGATTAAGGATCAGATAAACACTACAACAACTTCCATATGATGCTATGTGCTGAAATCACTGGAGCCGCCTCTCTCCTTGTCTCAAGCGACAGGAAGAATGACAGCTAATATCTGGGCAATTTCAGTGTAACTTCAGCTGCCATCATCACAGTGGACAGACCCTGTGAGTGGTTATTTCCACTGAATTTACTGACGGAGTAAAGACTGCATATGTGTCTTGGTGAAACAATTTTATTTACACCTTTTCAACATCTGGCTAAAATGCAATTGGATTTCAATCCATCTCGAATGCTTCTTGGATGCACGCTTTTTTACACATTCCATCTGTAAACAGTTCTGATTGGTTCTCATCTTGTTAAGAGTTACAGAAAAATATTAAACTGTCAGGGTTTTTGAACTGTACAAGCCTCCACCCAGGAAATCAGGCTCATTTAAAGTGGGGAAGCTGCAGCTGTTGGTCGGCTGGGATCCAGTACTGAAGGCGTTCTGCCTGTGAGGACTCAACCTAATCCAATTCAATTTGATTCAACCTCAAACTTATTAAATCTACTGGCCAGAACATGATTCTGCTCCTGAGCCAGAGTATAAATCATGAAAGAAATAACTTTGGAGCTAAACAGTTTATTTTAGTTTGCTTTGTTTCGTGCAGTTGGTTGCAGTTGGAAGAATTGTTTTGGAAAATTTCAGACACTGAAAGAGACTTTCATCAGCCATGAATTTGAATTGTCCCAATTATTTCCAGCTCTAATCAGACTAAATGCCTGTGATACACATATCTACTGCTACACATCTTGGTCTAGACATCCATGGTCATTAGTCTGATAATACTTTCCTTTACACACTCCATTACATCGACTGATTTTTTGACACATACACATCTATACACACAGAGAAATGCATCACACATTCCTTCTGTTTTTATGTTTTTATTTCTTTTTCAGCAGCTCTGTATCTCCATCTCTCTTCCTTCCTCACACACACACACACACACACACACACACACCCTGTAATGTTGAACACCTCAGGCAGTGTGAAACGGGGCCTTAATCCATCACTAAGGGATTACTTATAGACCGATAAATCACATGGAAGAGCATGGATGGGGAGAAGGCGATGGGGAGAGGAAGACTGAACTATGAGGAAGAGGCACAAAAGAAAAGAGGAGTAAGGGAGAATCAAGGAAAGCAGAAAGAGGAGAGAATATATGGATCATGCACATAAGATGGATGGATGGATGATGGATGTGTGGATGGATGATGGATTGAGATGGAGGAAGGACAAATAAAAGGGGCATATGGATAAGGAGAGAGAAGAGGCAAGATGGGAACAACAGGTAGAGGAAGAAAGGGAAAATGAGGACATATAGAAGGAGAAAAAGAGCAGTACACAAAAATATAAAAATTACAGAGAGAGAGTTTGGAAAAGAAGAAGAAAGGAAAAGGAAAGAGAATGGTGGGAGGGAATGGAGGGAAGATGTTTGGAAAGGAGAGAGGGTAATGGGGGTGGAAGAAAAAGAAGGCTGATAGGGGACAGGGGGGTAAGGAGAGAGAGGAGGAAGGAGGGAATGAAAGTATCTATTTTAACGCAAGTAAATGACAACACATTTAAAAAATAGTGTAGAAATATGGACAGTCAGATCTATTCAGGAGAGAAGGAAAGGGATTGATGAAGGATAAATGGATGAGAGTAAGAGAGTAAAGGAGTAACAGGATAAAGGGAAGATATGTGTGGAAAAGGGAAGTGGAAGTACAAGAGGACAAGGAGCACTACAAATGTGTAGAAGAGAGGGAGAGATTGAAGGAAAGGAGGATAGAAAAGAGGGGATGTCTGGACGGAAAGGACAATAGGGAAAGAGAGAGCAGACAAGGTATACTAAGGAGTACAGAGGAAAGAGGAGAGAGAGAAGGACAGAAGGAAGATAGTGGAAACAAATGATGGTGGAAAGGAGAGAGAGGGATGGAGGAGCAGCTGGCAGGAGTCCAAACATGAGTCCACAACAATGCTGCCCTTCTGTATTCTGTCTCGCCACAAAGAGAATTACTGACATAATGAATCAGCTGCAATTGACGAGAGGAAGATGCAGAGGAAGAGAGAAAGAGAAGAGTGAAGGAGAAAGAAAGTCAGAGGAAGACATTAGGAAACGATAATTTATTCTGATGCACAAATAGGTTTGACCTTTGCTGTACTTAGCACTGGACTAACTGTCGCCTGTTGAAACAATTGGTCTGTGTGTGCACTTCGTTGGGCAAGTTACTTTCAAAATGTAATATATTACACATTTGAAAGTAATATGTTACTTGGCAATATTACTGTCTGTGTAGAGTAATGCGTTACTGATTACACTACTTTTGCGTTACTTTCACCAAACTGATCGCAGAAGTAGGCTACGACTAGTTGGCATTATAAAATGGAAGAGGGTAATGTTGTTTCATAGTAACAATTGTTGTTACTATGAAACAGTGTTGTTTCAGGTAATCAAAGCACGGAAGCTCAAGTTTATTGCAGTTCATTACAAATCCAGTGGTGGGCGATGTTGTTGCTCCTCCGGAGCGTGGACCTGGCATGTTCATGCATTCACATGCAGTGGTTACCACTTTGTATTAAAATCGCCTGCTTATATTAACTACAATGTGATGATATAGAACAATTAAAAAGCCTTGGACACAGGGATGGGCAGGCAAACAAAGGATCAAAGTCTCATCAGTTATGAGTCTGACTCGGCAGCCATCTCAGCCACCATATTTCGGCAATAAGAAATAAACACTTATTTTCGGGTGTAAACGCGTTACTTGACAAAGTAAATGTAATAATATTACTGAAATCCTATTAGTAACGCATTATATTTAGTTACTGCTAAAAGAATCAGAATCAGCTTTATTGGCCAGGTATGTGACTCCGATTTTTCGCTGCTCTCAGTGTACATACACAGAAATAGACATACATACAGCTAAAAACAAGGACAACAAGCTCAACAAGGCAAACAAACATTAAACTACTATGTACAGAGATATATATATATATATATATATATATATATGTAGACAACAGCAACAATAAAATTTTTAGACAGTAAGACAATAGTGCAATGTTGCAGATTGCAAAGGGTGCTGAAATAAATGTGAATAATGTAATAGGTTGCTGTTAAAAGTAATAAATTACTGTGACACGTTGCTTTTGAAACGCCTTACCCCCAACACTGTGCATGTGTAAGTCAGCAAATGTGTGTCCATGCATGTATAGAAGCTGACATGTGGACATTTGAACTTGCACACCTGTCAGTTTGTGCGTGGAAAATGCAAATGATGTGCTTACGGTTGTGCCTTTAAGCGTACCGCGAGGTGTGTGTGTGTGTGTGTGCCTTGTTTTGGCAGTATGGACTCTGCCAGCTGACTGGTGCGAGCTGTCACTCTCTGTTGACAGATGTAAATGCCAATCACAGTCTGAGCAGACCGAGAATAGATTCATCATCTGCACTCGCTAACTTCCCCTCTTTTCTTTCTGCTAAATCTATCGCTTCTCATTTCCATCAACGTCTCTGTACCCTGTTTTCAATCTCTCTATTATTGATATTTTGAAACACAGTTTTCATCTCGCAGATGTGAAATAAGATTTCATGCTGTCACAGAATAATGAGACAATCTACCACAAATTGGACATGTGATTTCTATGTGTTGTTAAAGCTGATATAATTTTTATTTTTATAATAACTATGTATCAAATAACATCATGAAAACAATGTGACAATGTGAAAGGGGTTGCTCGTAGTGATGAACCTGCAATTATCACCTGAATCTGCAGCTCCCCTTGGCTTTAAGGAGCTTTATAGTGAGTTGCTCTCATAGCAGCATATTGGCCACAGCAGGCAGCTGTTTTCAGGGAAAAAGCTCTGATAAACCCACTGTACACTACCTGTCCAGAACCAGACAGCAGACAGACACAGTTAGTGAACACTGGATGATTTAGCAGCTAAAGTATGTCTGCCTCCTTATGTGTAAAGCTTCCTTGGGTCCCCTGAAAGGCTCTATAAAAATACAAGCTTTAATTATTATTATTATTATTATTATTATTATTATTATTAAAGAGACAGATGTTTCTTTCAGGAGTTAGTAGAGACCAAAAACAGAGCTAAAAGAGAGTGAATATTTGACTTACATGCGTCAAGTGGCCTGAAGCACGACTCCAGATGAATGAGTGTTGCTCTGAACTGCTGAGTATGTAAATAAGCAACTGTTTACTAAAAACACTTAAAAAGTTCACCATATCAATTTAAAGGGTGATGATATGTCAACGTTTTGTTCACACAATGTTTTTTCTGCTGCCCCCAAGTGGCCAAAAAATTCACTTATATTATTAAGTGCATATATTGCTTAAATGTAATTGTTTGTATAGGTGCAGCTGGTTGTGTTATACTGTAGAGAGACCTGCTGAAGTTGTGTCACAGTCACTATCAGCACCATGGACAGCGCCTGTTAGGGCTTTGAATAAATCTGTAAATCCCAAATTCACAATTATTTAGACTCAAGACACCTATTCACTGTGCCAAACCCCAACCATAGGCCTAATCTCAGCCACCAACCCTGAAATCTGCTTTTTCACTCTAATATGTCCAAACAACTCAAAATATCCCTGGAAAACAGTAGGGTCAGTCCTCACAAGTACAGCTAAACCAGGTCACACACATACACAGCTATCACACCTCTCTTGTGATCCACTTAGTAAAGCTTAGAGAGACCGGAGGAAACATTTTGGAGGTGTTTTTGGAGGTGCATGGTACAGCCTGTACCAAACGGTACAGAGCTTCAGGCACAATCAGCACATCTTGTTCACTTTTGCTGATTATTTTAATAAAAGAAGAGAGTTTTCTCAACCATTTTCAGAAGTTTACACAAAACTATTCATACCAGTTACAGTTATACAGTTATTCCAAGAAGTGACACCCACTCACTTTTAATTTGTCCTTTATGTTAGCTTATATACGTGCTGGCTGATACAGACATCTTCATTAACAAGACATGGATGTAACAGAGGTTTGTAAGGTGACTTGTTGCTTTGCTTCCAAGTTATTATTTTCTTGCACCGATTTTCATCTTTCCCTGTGGGTGCCAAGTGACTGACAGGGAACACAGTGTAATAATAAAATGATGCACTGATATGAAAACACTCAATTCAAATAAACTGAAAAAGAGATGAAACATGAAGTCTGACTAAACCAAATGAAAGCTTTACGCCTGCTGTGATGGATTATCTCACGGATCTGTAAGTAGAGACAGAGGGGAGAAAATTGAGACCACTGCTGCCTACCAAAAACAAATGTTTTAGTTTTTAGTTAAGTTTAAATTTATTTGCACAAATAATAAAAGACATAAAAAGCATTAAAGGAAGGAAAAGGATTTAAAAATAAAGCCCTTTGGGCTTATAAAGAGATCACACCGAAAAAGGGAAAAACAGGAAAAACAACTTTACTCCAGCGCAACCATGAGATTTAAATTTCCATCTGATGAATATCTACAATCAGTTATGGATATTTAAGATCCCCTAGGGATGGACCCTAATCATTTTGGTGAGCCTCTGACCTTTCTTTCTGGCCAAAACCTCCACGGACTGAGCAAATTCATGTTGCCCAGAGGACAAACCAGTTTTAATGACCCCCTGACCATCGGTGCCCCCTGAGGATATTTTTACCCCCATTACTGATAAAGAATACCACAGTCATCATTGCCTTGTTGGTTCTTCCCAACATGTTTTTGTGCTGTTGCAGCCTCTAAGTGGTCACAACAGGACTTTAGACTCCAAGTCTTGTTCACATCATGGACATCTGGTTGTTAAGCAAAATGTCTCCAGTCAATTATGTCAACATATTGGATTGTTCTCAGAAATAACAACACCATCACGCCAAGTGGGAATTTCCATTTTCAACAGTTCTGTTCCAACAGCGAGGCGCAGTACAACAGAGCAGAAAACCACGGGGCCAATAGTCTTCAATCTGCTGGACCATAGACAAAAAGACCAAATGTGCATAGACATTTGTGCACAGGTGCAGAAAATCACACACCTACACAGTAACACAATCATTCCCACAAACACAAACAAGCAGACGCTCACAAACAGAGAGAGAGAGAGAGATTTCTTCCAGTAGGACATCGGCAAGCAGCAGAGCAGCAGACAAGCTCCATCTTATCGGCTTCACTGGAGGAAATCCATTTCAGAGGTTAATCTTTTGTGACTTCCACCAACAATCTGAACAGAAAGTTCCACCCTCAGAAACTCTTACTCTGTTAACTACCATGACTTTCATATCTGTGATCACCAATCCAATCCAGAACCCAGGAGTTATTTTTGGTAAGAAGTACTGTAATTGGCTTTTCTCTTGTACTAAGTCTTCCTCAGTTTTCCTTGCCTCTTGAGTTTCTTCCTACAGTACGTTTTCCCAGAGTGCCTTTTTAACAGGCTGGTGCTTAATGCATTGCTCAGCTGCTGGGTGTACATGAAGATTGACAGCGGAGTGATACAGATAACAAAAAAGCAAAAGAGAGACATTTTCTGTTAAGTGAGAGTGGCGTCTCTTAACTCGAAACACAGCATCTTGAAACTGTACTGACTTCTGGTCTTTCTTTCAGTTTTCATTGCTGCTAAATAGAGGCTTTAAAGTCAAGTGATTACTTTAATTTTCAAGGGCTCAGTTTGTGGTGGGGCACTTATATAACTGGCTGACTCCTGATCAGCCATGATTTGCTTAAATGGCACTGTGGCTACAAATAGCCACCGCAGCTGTGCAGTAGTTCTCATTATCATTGATTTAAAGCTGAGGAACCATCTTAAACATATTCTAAAGGCTGAATCTGTAATAGTATGATTTTCTGTACTGTAATTTCATTATGTTGGTCTATTCTGTACTGTACATAAGTAATCTATTGCATGTCTGTCCATCCTGGCAGAGGGATCCCTCCTCTGTCTGAGTTTTTTTTGGGGGAGTTATTCCTTATCCAAATTGAGGGTCTACGTATAGAGGGTGTCGTATGCTGTACAGATTGTAAAGCCCCTTGAGGCAAATTTGTGATTTGTGATATTGGGCTATATAAATAAAATTGACTTGAATTGACTAGTACAACTTTAGCATACAGTATAGTTCAGCATGGGAGAACTTACAAATTTGCATTGTTGACCACCCTGACTCTGCTGACCGTCAGGGAAGAGCCAGATAATCCAAAACAGAGAATGGTCTAACACACAATTAGCTGACGCTGCACATATTTTGCAGACAGTGGTGAGTGAGTAGGGTATTGTGTAAATAGCCTACAACTTTCGAATAAACTTTGGTTAACGATTGAGCTAACTAGCTGGCTGAGTAAGCAAGCCGGCTAGCTTGGCGAGCTATTATGCCAGGCTGGAGCTAGTATGTTAGGGGCTAGCTAGCATGTCACCGGTTAGCTTGCCAGCCACAGTAGCTCGCCAACTAGCCCCGCAATATGTAACCAAGCTTCCAGCATTATGTATTTCTCAGGACACACAGAATTTTGCTATGCCACCAGTTGACCAGACACTAACTTAACCCTGACAATCTCTCATAAAGCAGATTACAATCACTATAATTTATCAAACTGGTTTAAATTTAGCTGTGAATTGTGGATGTGAGTACATTTTATGAATTTTAATTAAAAATTAATTTGCAATTTTAATTTTAATTCACTAGATTAATTGTACATATTTTAGCATCATGTGAATGTGTTTTCTCATTGACCCTCTTGTCTGAAACCATGATTTAAAAAGCATTTCTGCCTCTTAATGGAAAGGAGAGGGTCTGAAAATTAGCTCATGTACAGGGTTCATCTTGAAAAGTCCTGGTCATCATCCAACTATGATTAAGCTTGCACTTTTGCAGGTTTGAGCGTAACAACTTGCTGCTCTGACAGCAGTTTCAAATAGATTTTAAGCCTGCTACAGAGAACAAAAAAAAAAAGTCAAGGCTCAAATCAAGCTAACTCAGTTACCTGAATACAAAGAACAGGGCCGTGGGCTCGTATGCGGAGCCTACTGTCATCATTTTGTATCTCCATCTAAAACACTAGTGGGTGGAGAGGAGAATACATTGACTACTACTACTACTACTTTCTTTCAAAATCCTGTGTTACTGTGTTCAAATGGCCAACGTCTTACTTTGAAAGTGACTTGACTTGGGGATGGAGGATCAGGAGGTCGGGTAGAAACAAAGTCAAAAGTGACTCAGAAACAAACACTTACCACCTTACATCATGTTCAATAACACATCAATCAAGATTTTTGCTAACATGCCTTATTATCATCTTGTATAACCTGTAAAACTCACTTTTGGGTCACAACAAGTCAGGCTGAATTTCAAGGTAGAAACACGATTTAGCTCCATTGAATGAAAGTATCCAACCTTATAAATGCTTTGTTTTGACCCTTGTGGGTTTGATATTTCCAAGTCATCTTGGTAAACTTGAATTTAAAGGCATTTTATTTTTATTTTTTTTGAAAAACAATGGCGACGTCTGCAGTAATCTCCATCAACGAAATCCTAGCATAAGTCCGTTAGGGTGGCAAATTTATTGATTTGACAACAGACTTCCTCAATCTTGAAAATGCTGACAAAAGGTACATTTCTCACTATAATATCTCACTCATTTGTCCATTCAGAGTTTGTGTTGAAGACCTCTTCCACTGCAGTTCTACTAAGAACTACTACTACTTACTACTCTTTAGACACACGAGATGTAGAAGGTTCATTTATCTAGGTCTATGTATTCTAGACATTCTTTCAAGTTTGATTGATTAGCATTAGCATGTTGTGATACGAAAATAGCTATCACACAACGAGCATTATGCATATAATTCCCAGTCTCTTCTTTTCATGCTCGAGGCGGGTGAGAGAAAATTCTGTGTGGAAAATTCTTCATCAAGCGCACCTGTCGAAGTGCGAACACTTTTAATGTTTATTATTTTTAAATGTAATGGGCATGAATACATGAACACACGGACTTATGGTTGCCTGTATACACCTACTACTCCTGCACTAATGTTGGATGAGAAATGTGTTTTTCTGATGCTAGACAGAGCTGATTATGTGCCCACAAACAACAGATGTGTTGTTCGCTGGAATGATATGGACTATGATCTGTTTGTGTTCTCATTGGGAGGCAACAGCCAGTGTGATTAGTGTTCAGCAGATGATGACTCACGTCAACAGAGAAACGCCCGAATTGAGCCAGTCTGTGTACCAACCTGGCATAACCTGATGTACACAGATATACTAATTATCAGCTAGTTAGCAGATGTTGCTAGAGTATAAGTCCTCTGCCTTCATGCATTCATCCTGCATTAGCACTTTATACAGTAGCTGGTGTGGTAAAAATCCTTCTTATTGCTTTGAAGCTGCTTTAACTGTTGTAATCCTACTACTGTTTTTCAACAACAACAAAAAAAAGTAGAATAACCTACCTAATACTTAGTGGCATAGCTTCTAATCCACAGTGACAACTTGCAAAAATATGTTTGCAGGAAGTTAATAACCTTTCAGTGCTAAGTGTTACTGAAACAGAGCAACAAGGTGTTGAAATCAGCAAAAGTACACTCTTTCTGTCTCCCTTAAACACCAGACACAGACATACTGTATAACCCCTGCTGTGCAAAATATAAATGCATTTGTTTGTCAGAACACTCAACAATGCTAGCAGACTCTGATTGGGTTTTTTTTGGAGGTGGTCAGCTGTAACAAATGTCACTGGTTGGTCCTTTCCATATATTTCACATAGCAATGCATCCACTTACTGTGTATTGTATTTAGCATGCTGCATATAACTCATTGCCTGTCTGACTTAAATCTCATAATAAATGTCATTAATCTGCAGGAAAACATGTGAAAATGAGTCTTCAAGACATGCGAGGTGATGAAGGATTAAAATGATGGGAGACCAGTGACAGAGATGATGGCACAGCAAAAACAGTGAGAGAGACGGAGAAAGGAAAAACATTTCGGAGAGAGTTAAAGTGACGTGGGAGAACAAATGAAAGTGAGACAGCGACAGGTTAGAAAGCGAGAGAGAGACAGAGAGAGCTGCAGGAAGACAAGGTGAGTTGGAAGAAACAGAGCTCAGGGTCCAGGTGGAATATGAAATATTCATTGGAATATAAATGAGTCTCTGTTTAATTTATTTAAATGAGGAATAATGAGGTTATGAATCATGGCTTTTGAGCTCCCACTCGTCTGTCTGTCTGCCTGTCTGTATGTCTCACCTTTGCTTTATTCACATTGTGGCCATATTGGATTTACTTCATACTTTCGGGTGGGTGGGGTGGGGGTTGTACTGAACGTTTTCAGAGTGGTGATTCCAGGGACTTGGGATCTCACAGAAAAAAACTGGATGAAGTTGAGAAGCTGAGAAGATGGAATCAGCATGGCTTATACATTTTGCAGGGCGAGCTGGAGGTGAGTTAGGAACTGTTTTTAATGTTTTATTGTTAGTCTCAAACGGTGACGCTTCCCGGGCAGCACGCTCTCATTGGCTATTGCGGGTTTCTGCTCAATATTCCATCACTGTTCCTTTCACACTGCAGGATTTCAGGTCGTAAATATCAAACATGTTTGATATTTAGGATTTGAAATTGGGGAGACTCCGATCCAAACCCCTCACGCGACAGGATCATATGGGCAGATAATCTGTTCAGACCAGCCTCGAATCGGGAACACACCCGCAGTTATCAGGAGGGGCGAATCAGACCCAAAATCTGCCCAATTCTCCTCTAATATGGGGCCAGCATTAGAAATACTTACTGAAGCCCTCTACACATGATCAGCAGCAGCATTGTGTTGTGTTGTTTTCGCTTTCAAGAGCAGAGACATGGAACAATGTTGCATCCCCAAGATAGCTTAGAGATAGAATGAAAGAACATTTGAAGTTACATAGAAATATCTAAGCCTAAAAAAATTCAAATAGATTGGTTTGGCTTGTCTGAAGCAAGTCCAAAAGGTGTGGGTTGTCATTTCAAATGCCGTTTTGTTGCAGTAAAGTTGTACAGAAGCACCTGCTGTCTTTAACTCCATTTAATCCCCCAACTGACTTTACATGTCTCTCTCCCTCTTAAACTCTTTGACTCAGATTCTCTCCCTCTCGCTCTTTATCTCACTGTCTCGTCTGCTGAGATAAGCAGAGAGACAGGCATTTCTGTGACTCTGTGTGTGTGTGTGTGTGTGTGTGTGTGCACTTGTTTAGGCAGCCTTGGCTTTTATTGCTAATTTAAGTGAGAGGTGATCCATCACATAATGAAGCATGTAGTACATTGCGTTTGTGTGTGAGTGTGTGTAGGAGTGTGTGTGTGTGTGTGGTTGTTTTATTGCCAGCCTTGTGATGTCAACAACCTGAATATTGTATGAGGGGAATTACAACTAAAACACACACAAACACACACACACACACACACAAATGCAGGCTGAATGACGAGCGGAGCAAATGCATGTTCATCCTTTGGCTTCTGCTATTCCGTAATTCATGTTGATGGATGAGTAATCAGCTAATGATATGAGCGAGAGAGGAAGAGAGAGGCAGCAAGACAGAGACAGAGAGAGAGAGGGGGGGGGGGAGGACAAAGTAGACAAAGAAATGGTGGAAAGAAAGGACAAGAAGGACATAGAGCGAGTGAGACAGGTGCAGGCTGACAGTGATGTATCGATCTGAGCAGTTGGATAGATATCAGCGCGGGCACCGACTTTATTTAATATTGTTGTGTTGGCTAAACGTGGACTTGTCCTCGTGAAATATTGTTAATTGCAATATTGTAACATCTCAATTTTGTCTCACTTATTTAAGAAGTGGTGTGAAGATACAGCCTCATGATCCTGAACCTTAGGCTTTTTTTTTTTGGCTTCATTTTAACTCCCTTTATTTACAGGCAGAGTAAATACATGTTTTGGCTAGACATGCCATATATTTATTTTCAGAAAAAAAAGAGCCAACAACTGGCATGTTTTTATGATTTTATGGTTTTAAAGATGTTTTAAACACATCTAAAGAATGCTAACGGGATATAAGAACCAAACCAAACCAAAATAATTTTTTTGATTAGACTTTGTCATTTCTTTTGTTCAGTTGAAGATGAATGTGTTTATTTTGGCCCTACATCATGCTTTTGGTGAAACAGGAAGTATAATTCTGCCAGTCGGTGTTCACATTGGAAAAGTGACAAAATGAAGTAACCGGTATGCATACTACATATGGTCGGGTTTTTTTTGAGTGTGGTGTTAATGGACACTATTCTCCCACAATGCAGTGCACAAAGAATATGGAGGAGCTGCTCAGGAGGAAAGCAGGAAAAAAAAGTAAGAAACTGTGGGTGGTGGGGAAACAGCTCCAGAAAGATTTTGGAAAACTAACACTGTGTAAAAAAGTATTAAATCTTAAGAAAGACATTTTGCTTTCTCTTCGTAAAGTTTAGTTGGCAGTGTCGTTCCAAAGTTTCAGTTTGACTGATGTCCAACATCATTTCCTGTTAGTATAAAATGATAAAGTATGCAGATTTTTGCTATACTAACTGCTAAACAGTGTGCTATGACAATGCTTGCAGTTCCTGTTAGCCATGGTTATGCAGACAACAATCACCAGAATTAATTTTTATACTGAAGAAGTAGTCAAATGTGATTATTTTTTAGACAAGGTGTAATCAAGCAATTATGTGAAACTATGTTTTTTTCTATGCAGATGTATGGAGATTTAGCCTCCTCTCCTGCTGTCACTGGAAAGTTTAAGTGTATTTAAATGTATGTGTATGAAGTCTGTGCTCTGATTTGACAGGGTGATGACCCTGAGAACAAGGGGTGTGATTTAAGATGCAAAATGTGTCTTTGGGTACTCTGGATTAAACAACAACAAAGTACCCGGTATTGGAACCAGGAGAAATAAAGTGGAATCAGTGCCTCCGCGACAGACCTGGGGGTTCAGTCCTGTCCTCTGACCTTGACGGCAGGGCAGTCGGTTCAACAGACAGGCAGAGGAAATGTAAGACAGACAGCAGACTGTTTGTTTAGAGCTTAGCTGCTTCTGTCTGTCTGTCGACCTTCCTCCTCTATCTTCCACTCCGTCTCTCTCTCTTTCATCTTATGAATGATGCATAGACAACTAGATAGACTAAGCACACATTGAAAATCAGCCGTGACCTTTGTTGATAAGCTGAGGCTTCACTCTGCTGCGAGCTTGGGACTCCTTGACAATTATGGAAATGGCTGCTGACCGCCAGAAAGGCAGAGCTGCTGGAAACATGCAGGTCTACTTGGTTTAATTCACAACTAATGCTTTTTGAATTTCAGAGACTCTGCATGGTAGATTTGACCTGCTGCCAGCAACAGCAGGGCTTCTTGTAAAGAACAAAGGAAAAGTTCTACCTTTGGCAGCTATGAAAATTAAGCATTGTTTCCCTCTAATTAATGCCTAAATGGGAATTAAATCCAGCAGATTCAAAATAAAAGGGAGGGAAACATGCAGCAATGCTAAAGACAAAGTTGAGATAAGGGCGAAATTGTTAAAAAAGCTTCATCTCAAACCTCAAATGTCAAACATTTCATGTAGGAATAAACCTTTCTGAGCATTCACTCTTTTACATTCAGAGCATTCAGACTGGAAAGTGATAACTTCTGCCTGGGGGAACATAGACTCAGAGCTTACAGGTGGGTGCTGGGGTGGAATCGAATGAAATGGTACATGAATCATCATCAGCAGTTACAGCAGCTGATTGCAGCAGCAGCTTTATGGCAGGGCAAAGGAGTGAGCAGAGCATGGAGGAGTTAAATACAATGCCTTATTGCAAAGAATGCATTGGATATACTGTATGTTGTAGTGAGTAGATTAGGTCATGTGAGTATAATAGTGCCCTCGCGCTTTCTGCCAGAACTAGCTCACAGGCTTTGCTCCATTATCCACACAAAGTGCATAACGACTATAAAGAGGTGTTCTAGCACTTGAGTGGGGAGGAGAAATCAGGAAAAAACGAGTTTGATTTTATATCTTTCTTTTTCATTTCAATGGGCTACATCATTTTCAGCTGCATTGATTCAGCTTGAGAGTGTTGAGGCTTTTTTGAGGATCAGCCTGTTGTCATATTTCTACAGTACAATCCTGTCTTCTAGAAATGATGTTTATATCCTACAGTGGAAACCTCTGATAGTGATCACGTCTGTGCGAGTCAAATTGATCACTATAAGCAGATGATTATTATAACCAAGTTTTTTTTTTCCTTTTTCTTTTTCTCATGGAGATTACCATCTAATTGACATTTGAATATAATGTAATCAAACGGACAGCTTCGCTATTTACTGAATTTTATTGACTGTTCTTAATACAGTACAGCTGTTGTTTCAAACGCTTTTCAAATGACTGTATTTAGCTTAGTACTTCCTGCAGCCTGAGGAACACCAAGTTTCAAATCTGCATCTCGTTGGCTCGTTTTTGGCAGTTTGTCATATTAAGCTTTGAGGAGACGACATTTTTCATTGAGAGAAAATTACTTTAATTTTTCCTGTCATGATGTCAATGTGCACGCAGCACCTGCCTCAGGTAGCCAGCCGGAAGCAGCCGGGTTACTGCAAGTCATGTGAGTCATTCTCATCGCTGCTCTGATGGCACTTGATCAACCTATTTCTTCTCTTTTATTTTGAGATCCTGTAAGTGTTATTATCTCTCATACACACTGATGACATTTTAATAGATAGGAATTTGCCTTTTGGACAAGTGCTCTGTGTCTGAGTGAAGGTACATAGCTTGGTAAAGCTCATGAACCTGAATGTACCGGAGGCTTCTGTATTGTCCATCTCCTCCATCCATATTAAAGGTTCAGGTAGAATTAGCAGACAGACGTCTTCCATGTCCTCCAGTGCCTCCTGGGGAATCCTGAGGTGTGTCCCGGAGAGACCCTAAATTTCTCTTTAGGGTCTTGAGCTGAAAAAGTTTGGGAACCCCTGCGCTAATCGATTAGGAACTCTTTCAAATCCCTCTTCAAGTCTAATTAGGTTTAGCTTTCAACATTTGCAACTAACTTAATTTTAAAGATTCAATTTAAATGTCATCCCATTTGTGTGAAGTATCAGAAACACAGTTTTGAGTGGCAGCCTAATTATTTTTCACAACCTTTAACAACCTGAAAGTGAGATTTAAAAAAAACAAACAATGGTCCTGATTCAGAACTATTAAGCTCATCAGCTTAAAATATTGATTCGATATGAATGGAAATAGTGGGAGATTTCTCCTACTGAAATGGACATGATGCAATCACCAAGATCGGTTCATCAGAGAAGACTCGCCACTCTGCTGGTTTTGTTGAACTCAACAACTCAACTTTCAACCAACAAAAGTGACTGTCAACGCCGGCTGAACATAAGTTTGCTTCCTGAATGTTTTGTAGATTGCTCTTTGCTAATGAAAGAAATGGAGAGTGGAGTCAGAAAAGAGGAATTTGTTATCCTCAGACCTTAGTGGATCTTTCCCACCTTGAACCAGTTCATGCATCCTTGTTGATGAAAGTGTGAAACTGCATGATGTAAAAATTTGTGACTGTACTGGCTGTACGCTGGGACCCTATGTGATGATAAATGTGTGAACACATCCGTGTGTGCAGACACTCAGTGTGTTATAAAGAGAACCCCATCAGTGGTCCATTTTGGACTATATCCGTGCCTTTAGTCAGAGTTGGTGGAAATAGTGAAATAGTCAGAAAATCTGACTTTATTGTCCGCCATTTTAAAATTACAGGTGACATGAAAGACGACAGGAAAAACACTGATAACTGATGAAACACAAAAACAATAATTTGAAGGATGTGTCAAAGGTGTCAGTGAAACATTTAATGCAGCTCCAGCTGTGATTAGAGTCTTAAGTTGGTGAGTGACGCACATGCTTTGTTGTCCTAATTGCATGGTTGTCTCTGAACTGGGACAGAGAATTACAGTTCAGAGGAGGCTTCAGATAGCGCCCTGCATATACCATTCTCTTTTCTCTCTCCCATCTTTCTTCTCTTCATCCCTTTCTTTATATCTATTTCACTATAAAGTCTTTGTTGTATTTTCTAGTTTCTCCTGTCAGCTGTAGTTTGTACTGCTCTCTCTTCCGTGTTCCCTTCATTCTTTGGCAAAGTCTCCCAGTCATCACTTCTTGTTTGATTTAGCCCAGTCTCCATAGGATTTATGTTCGTATTGATTCTGCAATAAAAAAAAATATGTCCAATATCAGATCCAATATCCAATATAGACATGGTGCTATCAGCACTATCCATTCTTTGTGAATTTGCCCGTGAATGTTTAGACTGTCGTGAATTTCTCTGCTTCCTGTCAGCTCTTTAAACAGAATTCTGTTACGGTGTGCCATTCTGGCAGCAGGGAGAAGGACCCAAATGCAGACAGATGCAGGCGAGGAGGCAGGGAAGCTGAATATGTCCAAAGATTTATTAATCCAACGAAAAAACCACAGGAAAAGACAGGAACATGACATCAAGAACACACAATGACGCGACAAAGAACAAGGGGAGAGGACCGGTATATATAGGGAAAAGACAACGAGGGAATCAGGGGCAGGTGAGTCACAAGACACAGGTGAACACAATCCAAAATGGCGGGAAACAGAACAATGACAGGAAGTGAAAAAGGCACACACGAACACAAGAGCAGGGGTTTCAAAATAAAACAGGAAACACGAAAGACACACACAAGTCCAAAACAAGAGGCCTTGGGATCATGACAAATTGTCTTTTAACTGATATGACATATGCCATACATTCTTCAGATACGCTTTTATCCAAAACACCATTAAGTGGAAAAAGTGCACAGCGTACATTTACAGTATGATTGCTGTCAGTGGGAGGTGTTAGTGCTGAGTGGTAAATTAGACACACACTCTCATACACACACTCATACAAATGCAAACAAGCGAGTCAGTTCGAACTCAATGACATTGATGTCTGATGATGCTTTTATTCTGGGTGACGTGAGAGCAAAAAGCCACACATCCTCGATTGCCAACATTACAAGCCACAAGTGTCAGAGCTTTAGAGTGCTCTGATCATTTCCTCGTCACCACAGAAAACCGGCCTGTCAAAGGTAATGATCTTAAAAGGCTGAGATGTAAAAGTTAGATTTCTTACTGGTCTTACTGGTCAATGACTGCAAAGAGCACCTTTCTTTAGTCAGAATGTTTGTAAAGCAAAGATGTACTCCGGTTCTCCATTTATTGAGTTGAGCAAAGAAATGCAACCCTATGTAACCCTAACCCTTCCTCACGGAGAACAGCAGTTGAGATCAGGTTGAATTAATGTCCCTTATAGATTCACTTGGTGTTGACACATGTATCCTTGTCCATGATGCAGCCTTTATGGAAATATAACAGGATGGCATTGTGGGATTTATGGCCTTCTCTTTGTGTGGACAGTGTTTCTTCCTCTGGACCATGTTTCACAGTACAAGTCTGAGAAGTCCTGTATGTTTGTTGTAGTATCGTCTGTTATTTCAGTTCACTGCGTCACTGACGACACGCAGGTATGATTCGCTCGTCTTTTATCGCTCCATTTTCTGTTGGGGGTTAAAAGGGTGAGACAGAGGAGGAGGAGGAGGAGGTGATACATGTTTGTCTTTGGTGTCTGGATGTGTGTGGGTGGTTCTTTGTCTTCTTGGTGTGTATGCGCACATGTAACTTTGTGGGTTGTTCATGTCTTGCTGTTGGAGAGTGTGTGACAGTTCGAAAGAGGCTTTCCTTACTTTTCTTTGCAGTGTTTCTCATGTTTTGAGGTGTGTGTGTGTGCATGTGCTTTATTACTTCTATCTTTGTGAGGACCTCTTGAGTCAGATTCATACAAAATGACATTTATTTTCCAAAGCTGGGACATCTGGGAAAGAGATGGCCTCTTTGAAAGTGAGGACATTTTTAAAAAGGGTAAATATTTTTGGAAAGTGTTGACATTTCTGGGAAATTAAGGACATTTTGGAAAGTGAGGACATTTTTAAAAAGTAATAACAATTTTAAATAGTGGACATTTTTAGTGGGACATTTTTATAAAAAAGTGTGAATATTTTTGTAAAGTGTTGGACATTTCTGGAAAATAGGAGCTTTAGGGAAAGTGAGGACAACTGAGAAAAGTGAGGACATCTTTAGAAAGTGAGGACATTTTAAAACAGTCACAACATTTTTAGAAAGTGAGGACATTTTTTGAAAGTTCGTAAAGTGGGGACATTTCGTTCGGCCCTTGCTTCTTCTCAGTTGTTGAAGAGTAAAGATTTGGTTTTAGGGTTAAGGTCAGATTTAGATTAATATTAGGGTGAAGGACTAGGGAATATACTACAGTATATATACATACTGACAGTTGTGTGTGTCTCTATTTGACAGCCATCTCTCCATTTGTGTTTGCTAATATAACAAATAGGATCAGAAAAAGAAGAGCTTGCTATTTTTGTGTTTCATCCATTTCATAAATTTGCTTTTCAATGATTAAATTAATCTGTATTTGCTTGGTAAAACTATGTGTGTGTGTGTGTGTGTGTGTGTGTGTGTGTGTGTGTGTGAGAGAGAAACATAGAATCAGGCTGTATTTGATGAAGTGAAAGTGAGTAGAGTAGTGGATGTTATTTTACTGTTTGATCTGTTCAGCTCACTCTAAATAATCCTTGTTTACTTTGCCAAATTCAGAGCCGTTTGCTCAGTAAAAATGTTCTTATCTCTCTGTGACCTCTTTCTGCTCAGTGTTTCCTCTCTCTCTCTCTCTCTCTCTCTCTCTCTCTCTCTGTCTCAGCTGTCATCCACCCTGTCATCATCCCTCTTTTCACGGAGCTGTTGTTCAGCTCAGTCTGTTGTCGGGGGGGCTCTTTAACTCTCTCTGCATGAGGTTGATGGTTCCTGGCAGAGCCGCTGATGTCTGATGATGCTGTTTCTGAGGGTGTGTGTGTGTGTGTGTGTGTGTGTTAATGTTAGCAGTACAGATGTTTGACAGGCTTGCTGTATGTATGTATCATTAGATGTAGTCATGCTTTGAATGCATGTGTCCTTTATGTCATTTGTATGTGATTATGTTCAAGTTTGGTTATTAAAGATAGTCTAAACGCACCTTCTAAAGCGAATTTATTGGATATAGCTAAAAACAGTGAATGGAACAAAATACTAGAAAAAGGATAAAACCCAACAAAGGTTCCAGGACCTTTGAATCGCTGCACACACCTCAGATTTTTTCAGCAATTCAAATAAGTCTGGTGTTGTGCTCACTGATGGCCGTTTCCCCAGTTAGAAAAACAACTGAGCCAATCAGAGCTTTGTAGGCAGGTTTAAGAATGGGGGCATCATCTTCCTGTGCCAGAGCCAGAAAAAGTGTAAATTACCATATCTACAATTGACATAACAAACATTAAGTTAACTGCTCCTAGCAAGGGTTACTGCAGTTTCCATGTCAACTGTTAGAGATAATTGTGTGTGCAAAGTTAGCTTTTTGTCATGAGAGTGGCACTAGGGGGAAGCTCACAAATGGAAGGACGAAATGGAAAGAGTTCACCTGGGAAGTATCAATCCGCTCATTAAATTTAATGGATGTCCAGCCATTATTTTTGTGTTTTTTGAGTGTTGGTCAAAGGGAATTTTTATTTTATCCGTGGCATGGGACACCTTTTGAACATAGCAACTGACAAAGACGTTAAATGGACATTTTTGGGATGTTCCTTTGTTTAGATGGGTGCTTACAATGATTGTGCATGCATACAGTTTTCCTGTACAATGAGGGATTATTACCGAGGTTTCACAAATGCTCACTTTCATTTTCACTCCACAAATAACATGGTTTAGACAATCTGGATAAACTCTCTGATCATCTGGCCGCTCATGTTTCTTTCCCCCGTCAAGACGGATCTAGAGAACATTGTCTGCTCAGCGAGGCAACAAAAATACACACAAATATTGTGTATATGTTCATGGTATATCTTTTGTGTGTATACATTTAGTGAGAGAAAGAGGAAGTGCAGCAGAGAAAATAAATCAGTGCTTACCCCCCACACAGACCCTACTCCTCCTCTTCCATCCTTCAGTCCATTTTGGAAGTCAAGATGTGGTACAAGTATGTTTACTCCGTTTAATGGAAGAGAGAGAGAGAGAGAGAGACTGAGACTGAGAGAGAGAGACTGAGAGAGAGAGAGAGAGAGAGACTGAGAGAGAGAGAGACTGAGAGAGAGAGAGAGAGAGAGAGAGACTGAGACTGAGAGAGAGAGAGACTGAGACTGAGAGAGAGAGACAGAGAGAGAGAGAGAGAGACTGAGAGAGAGA
>VMKM01002067.1:0-91284 GCA_008360985.2 Macquaria ambigua
CATACACATATCCTCTTACTGTACAGGTTTCATGGGACCCATCGGGCAGAAGGGCATGCCTGGGATTGGTGGTAGACCAGGAACGCCTGGATTTCGTGGAGAGGTTGGACAAATGGGCCACCCCGGTCTGCAAGGCATGGAAGGTGCGTCTGACGCTGTGAGGCACTTTAGGATTAGGTTAATAAGCCTGGATTAAAGGATGGTGGAGGTGGAGATTTAAGCAGGGAACCAGTTACAAAGAGGTTTTTGAGGTTATTTTTTGTAAAAGTCAGTTTAGTGAATGAATAAGCACTGAACTAGGGCTGCAGCTATCGATTATTTTAGTAATCCGATTATTCCATCGATTAATCGAGTAATCGGATAAGAGATACTTTTGCCTTATTAAAGAGCAATAGTAAATTCACAAAAGAGAAAAGAAGACAGGTCTCTTAAAATGAACAACTAATTGGTTTCCTTTTTAGAGAAATTATTTTTAATCTTTAAATTGCATATAATATCTGTCAAAACCAAACCCATTTCGTGCTTTAAAGTGCAAAACATTTTGTGAAATTCAAAAACAAATAAAAACATTAAGGTAAACATATACATAAACATTGCTTTTAAGTTGGTGCAACTTAACTTTCAGAACTACAATTTTAAACTTAACTACAGTTAAGAACGTACATTAGCCAGTCTTAAGAACATGACATGAATAAAGCTCAGGCTTTCACAAACTGACTGCAGCAGTTTATTTGCTGTCGTTATTTTCTTTAGCAAAACATAGCTAACTTAGGAACATAATAACTAGCCACCATGTTTACGTTCTTAACTAGCCATTACATATAGCCATAATTAACTTACATTCTTCACTAGCCTTCATCTCAACTAGCAATCATATTGCTAAGTTAAATGCTAACGTTAATGTTACCTTGTGTCGGGTCCGTTCTGTGGACTGGATGCGTATACAAACTTTTGACACTTTCTGTCGTTTTCTCTGGCCTGTCCCTTCGCCTCGCTCCTCACTATTATCTCTACCTTTCTCCATTTTCCAGTCCGCGCCATCAAATCACATCTACTTTATGTATCCACAACGTAAGCGCTCTGTGCGGCAGTAATATTCATCCGTGGAAACACAGTGACCACTGAGCAGTATGGATTACACGAAGCTTCGATGCAAAGAATTAGCATCGATGATTTTTAGTAATCGAGTTACTCGCGTTTCTCGAGGAATCGTTTCAGCCCTACACTGAACTGAAAATGATTGCATTGAGCCAGGGACTAGACAGTTCCTTAAGGTCTGTTTGTATTATTATGTAATTATCTTAGCAGAGATGGTTGCCAGGGTTTGAGGGAAGTTATGAAAGCATCAGGGAACATGCAGGAGGCATCCTATTTGTATGTTCCATGTGTACAGTATGTGTATGTATGGATGAATTATGTAATTGATCATTAGCTCAACACAGTTCTGAACTCCTCATCCCTCAATAGGTCACCGCGGCAACCCTGGTATCCCTGGATTACCTGGTATGCCTGGCCGCAGCGTCAGCGTGGGTTACTTGCTGGTGAAACACAGTCAATCAGACCAGACGCCCATGTGTCCTGTGGGCATGTCGAAACTGTGGGGCGGCTACAGTCTGCTGTACTTCGAGGGCCAAGAAAAGGCCCACAACCAGGATCTTGGTGAGTCGGTGTGAACTATTGTTTTACAGTATGATAATGTTCTCAGTGACAACCATCTCAAAACTCTGTAGGGTACGAATATGATTTTGTTACAGGGATTTTGCTGGGAAAAAAAATCAGTTATTAGTGCATTGTCTCTACATATGCCTGTGTGAGTTTGTTACAGTACAGTCCTGTCAGAATGCATTGACGGTCAGGCGAACATTCCCACATTAAATTTCTCATTGTGATCCAGTGAACCAGAAGACATTCCAAAGGTCCGGCTCATCAGATCTTACTGCTGGCAGTGTTTTAAATTTCACTTTTCAAGTGGAGCTACAGTGGCAGGATGGGGATTAAGGGAGAAAGAGAAGGTTACCTCTGAAAATATACTATAAATATATTTGATTGACTATAGAAAAGGACAGACTTGTTTTTCATTAAACTAACTCACGGTCATCTCTTGTGTACTGAGGCAGTGCGAGCAGTGTTCTCAGTTGTGTCTCCTCAAAGTCCAATTCAATTGGGTATGCCAGTTCAAGCCTGCTTTTAACATTGACTTTTCATCAATGTAATCAGATTTTGTCTCTAAACGAATGAACTGTGCATAAGAGGCTGGCTTTTAATTAATAATTACAGCTGGAAAGAGAATTCCTTTTGAAGATCTGCTATAAGTTTGAGCATCTTTCACTGAATGTGAGAAATTCTAAAACCAGAAAATTAATCAGGCAAAATGTCATCCCCACTCTCATCTCAGTGCTGCTTTTGCAACAGGTGATACAGTAAAACTATACAGACTAGAAAACTGGGTTAGACTTTCCAACAGAGCCATATCTCCAATACATTGTCACACCACACATGGCTGGAACAAATTTCTAGAGGATAAAAAAAAACACCTTTAAAATTAGACTATGTAACCTTTGAAAGAAGAAATACCACGTTCTTCCTATAACGAATTAAAAGTTGAATTCATAAGTTATATAATGCACCCTTGGTCAAATGAATAGATTCAGGGATTTTGCTGCTATAGTTTTACTTGGTCTGGTATGACCAGTAGCTTATGTAGCAAATGTTAGCTAACTTTAGGTAGATGTTGCTGAATAATGGACATTACTGAGTCAGTTCATTGACTTTAATATTATTGTTTATATTATTGTGCTACTGTTATACTACATTTTAGCATTTACCATTATCACATAATTGTCCGTTGTGGCACAGAGGTTCACTTTAAAGCAGCGTTAAAAACTTTTAGGTTCTCTGTTGCGTTCAACTACATTTTAAAATCTTGGATTATAATCCACCCTACTCTTCTGTTTTCACCTTTTAAGATTCTTCAATTTTTTTCTTAATCTGTTTTAAATGTGTAATCATGTCATTCTTATTTACTGTCATTTATTCATTGCATAAAAGCACTTTAAATTTGCCATATCGATAAACATGTTTTGCCTTTTTTCAAAGTATAATTTGGTTATTTGTCCATTTCAGGTTTGGCTGGCTCCTGCCTCCCACGGTTCAGCACCATGCCCTTCCTCTACTGCAATCCCGGAGATATTTGTTACTATGCCAGCAGAAATGATAAGTCCTACTGGTTGTCAACAACTGCTCCGCTTCCTATGATGCCCGTAGAAGAGGGAGAGATCAAACCGTATATCAGCCGCTGCTCAGTATGCGAAGCTCCATCAGTTGCCATCGCAGTCCACAGCCAGGACATCACCATCCCACAGTGTCCTGTGGGCTGGCGCAGCCTGTGGATCGGCTACTCCTATCTCATGGTGGGTTCTGGTCTTAATCCCAGACAAATATGTTTAAATGAAAAGATCAGGAGCCATACTACCATAACAAAAGTGACAATGGTCGATTAGCTTTATAGGCATTATCTCATACTAATTATAGTGTTAGTGCTAATGTCTCTTATAATTAAAGGGTTACAGTCAGTTTACTAATCATAGGTACTACTACTCAGCTTGTGAAAACAGTTGTGTGAAACAGTGTGTATTCTGTGGCTCTGGAGGAGCTCTGGGATTCTTGGATTGGAGACTACAGATTCATAACAGAAAGTGTTACAAACTGGGAATGTGGAGACAGAGATGTGGGTGTTTACCAGACAGAGAGGGTTTCATGACAAGGCACAAGAGGCAGTGTGGGAAGTAGAGGATCCAGCGTTTTTGAAGCTTTACCCATACAAGTGACTAAAAGTCACGATATCTCAGCCTCTGCTGCTTTGATTTTCAATCTTTTTTCCTAGTCCGTCAACTTTATGGAAGTACATTACTAACTTGTTGGTAGATTTAGGCTTACATTTCTTAATACAACATTGCCTCTTGTTACAAGGAGGTTGCCATTTTCCCCCCTACCGCCCATTGTTCTACGGGGTTTTGTTTTCTATTTTTTATTAATTTGGGCCACATTATCTGCCATGGCAAAAAAACTCTGAAAGCTTTGTTCATCCTACTTACTATTTTATGTGGGTCACAAATATATATTTTCATTGAAAACAGTTAATTTCTTAAAACAGTAGTTTTTAGCAAATATATCTCAAACAGGAGTAAATCCTAGTTATGGATTGTGGATTTGGTGTGCTAGTGAGTATTTATGGCAGCAGGAGGATGTATTATCCAAAGGTAGCTAAGGTACTCACGTTCCTTGTAAGGAATATGTCGTCCAGTACAGTGTGACTCATTAATGTGTTTTTAATTGTTTTTGGACAAAAGAGCTCTGTGCCACAGAGGAATAAGCGATGTCCCTCTCACGTTTGTCTCCACAGCATACAGCAGCAGGAAATGAAGGCGGAGGTCAGTCCTTGTCATCGCCTGGCTCCTGCCTGGAGGACTTCCGCACAACACCATTCATTGAGTGTAACGGGGCCAAAGGCACATGCCACTACTTTGCTAACAAGCACAGCTTCTGGCTAACCTCCATAGATCAGTCGTTCCACACTGATCCGGCATCAGAGACGCTCAAAGCAGGCCAGCTCCTGTCACGCATCAGCCGCTGCCAGGTCTGCATGAAGAACTTGTGAAAGAGTCTACGGTAACGCTGACAGAACGAAGTTGTTCCATTGACAGCGGTCTAGTGTCTTTCTCCCTGAGCCACAGAGCTCAGTTATGCAATGACTTTTCTTGAGCTTTGAGTGAAATGTCCCGCTGTAGATAAAACAGGAGAAGCCCTATAATGAAGTCAACAGCATTATGGGAAAAGAAGTATTTTTGTGTCAAATGTGGATTGGTGCTTACTGTTTAACTTATTACCTCAGCTACTATGACACAATGATAACACTACAGCTGAACCAAAGATGCCCATGTGTATGCACTGCTTCAGTTTATCTAGATGTTTTTATTGTTTAGGGTGTACAGCCCACCATAAAGCCACTAACACTGCTTCTCAGCCAACTGAACAGTGTGTCATTAGAGGTCTTGACCAACTGTTGGTTCGTACTATTGACAGTATTATCCTGCTTTTATTCCATTGCTCTTACAAAAGCTATTTTTATAATATGACAGTCTTTTCAAGCTGTTAATCTCTTTTATGCATTTATCAACTATTGCAAAGTTGTCTGCAACTCTTTACCTTTCATACACCATATGTTCACACAATGCACTGATTCTCTTTGTATTTATATCAGCTGAATGAACTTGACCCCCTTCCCTAAGAGTTTAAAAATATATCTTATCTAATACTACTCATGTCACACTCATTTTCCTTTACAAATCTAGTAATAATTGAACTGCCCCAAGCTGCCAGCAGGACAGAATGTAAACAGCTTGGATCAAAGGTCTGATTGTAGCAAATCCTTGCTGTGGTCACTGATCCTGGGTTAGATTAGAGTATTTTACACAATTTAGAAAGTAGGTCAAATGTTCCACTTCACTTAAATAAATTGGAAATACATTAGAAATAAACAGTTTGATTCAACCGGAAATATACTGACAGCATTTGTTTTAATTGTAATGTAATTATGGTGATTTTCATAACATGATCATTTGATTGGACTGTAAAGATTAAATGTTGTTTGTTACACTTCTGACTGTGTCATTTTACTCTCACAAGCTTAATCTTAATCTGACAGACCAGACGGACTGCAAAATAAAAAATCTTTATTGTGACCGCGCGCATACTTAAGAATTCAACAGGGTTATTATTTACACTCCTTGAAAAGTTCCAAATGTGCTCATAAAATATAAACAACGCTAGAAACAGAGCATAAAAGAAAACAAAAGAAGTGTGATTTGTGGAAACCTTAAAATGAAAAACTATAATAAACACAGTGCAATGTGCCACCCACCTAACAATTAGTGCTGTTAAATTTGTGAGATCGTCATTCCAAAACATTAACAAATAGCAGTGATTTACTTCTTATGTGTTATTTGCCCACAGACACATCTTTGGGTTACAAGTGCAGTTTCAGTCGTCGGGGTGGAAGGTTTCAAAGCATCGAGTGATAAAGCAGCACACAGTGATTTCCCTTCCTTACATAGAAATACTTAAAATGTCAGTGGACACTATGAAGGCTTTTTCTGACCGTCTTCACAGAATCAGGAATTTGTGTTTGTGTGTGTCATTAATGTCAAGGCAAGTAAGTGGTACCATCACAGTATGTACTTGGTGCGCAGACCAACCTATTGATTGTCCTTTGTTAAAAACAAGTATCTGCTTGTGGCGGCCTCTCAACCTTCCTGTGCCAGATCCTAGCAGCAGGTAGACCTGGCCCGCTTATTGCTGCCCCCCCTGCACTCCTCCAGGTCCACTGTAGGAGACTCCTGGTTCTCATTTCTCTTCCTCAGGATGGAAGGCAGCAGCAGATCAAATAATGTCTCAAACAGAGTATCCACATTGTAGCCTGTCTTGGCACTCGTCTCGAAGCACATCTTCTCTGCAGGCAGGCTGCTCTTTTCCTCCAGGCCCTTGTAGCGCAGTATTCTCCCGTAAAAGGCCACTGCATCCTCGAGGGCAACCTGTTTGTGTAGCATCATCCCTGAGAGGGACGTAGGGGAGGCTGGAGGTGTAGGACACGCAGACAGCACCTGTGGTTCTGTCCTCTCCTCCTCGCACTCAGTTCGGTCCTCAGACGCCACATCTGAGTCCAGGGACAGTTGGGCTTTAGGGTCTGTGAGATCAGCCTTGTTGCCCACTACAGCGTAAATGCAGTCGTGGTTAGCAGTATCAGTCAGGGACAGGAAGCGCTCCTCCAGCTCAGCTAGGCTCTGCCAGTTGGTGACGTCGTAAGTGAGGATGACAGCGGCTGCACCTCGACAGTACATTGAGCCCAACCCGTGGAACTGTTCACGACCTGAGGAGACAGAGACAGGTCAACAGAGTCTGAGCCCATAAACGCACAGACTTAAAACAGCCATACTGTATGAACAGCGCTGCAGAAGGACACACGGCGCAGAGAGAAGTTGTGCAAGACAGTCAGCAGTTTGAAAACAGAAACAACCTTTGTTGCTGAAATATGCAGGATTCTTCAAAGGGCACATTGTGTGTGAATACTTTGCCTCTGTGGGCATCTCTTGGATCTCAGTTGCCAGTTTATTAGGTACACCTACCTGTTATTAACTTCTCAATTAACTGATTCATTGTTTTGTAGGTTTGTAGGCATCTTCAAATATCTTGTTTTATCCAACCATCAGTCCAAAACCCAAAGATACTGAGTTTACCATTATACATGAAAGAAAAACAGCCAGTGCTCACATTTGAGCAGCTGGAACCAGAGAATGTTTTGCTTTTTTTTGCTTGAAATATAACTGGACCGAGTATTTGATTATCAAAAACAGTTTGATTAATTTTCAGTCGATCAACTAATTGATTCATCGACAAATTGTAGACACATAATAACCTTCATCAAAGTAGGATTTATTGCAGGACTGTTGCATTAGACTGATTTTTTTACCAACTGTATCTTACAAAACTGGCAACTGAGCGTGTATGGTATCTAGGGTTACAACTAATGATTACTTTCATTGCTGATTAATCTGCTGATTATTTTCTCGTTTAACTGTTTTGTCTATAAAATGTTGGGAAAATGCCCATTATAATTATTCCAGAGTTGTTAAACCCAAAGATATTCTGTTTACCATCATATATGACAAAGAAAAGCAGCAAATCCACACAACCGAGAATCTGGAACCAGAGTGTTTGAAGTATAACTGGAACGATTAATAGATTATCAAAACACTTGTCAATTACTTTTCTGTCAGTCAACTGATTAATCGATTGATCATTTCAGCTATAATGCTATTCAATAATGTATTCATTACATTAACTCATCACAAATACCTTCTGGAATACGTCAGAATACAGTGAAGATCTGAGGTAGGAAGATTTGCTTTCTTTTTTTCTTTTTTACATGCTATTGGCTGTAAGTGACAAAAAAAAGAAAAACCCCTAACTCATTCCTCCTTGTGCTTCTGGAAAGTACTATTGCATGCAAGTTTGGAAAAGACAGGTTAAAGCATGGGGAGTCAAGTCTTCCTGTCAGAGCCCTGTCATGTGACTATTAAGAGGAACATGGTAGGCAGCTTTAATGCTTTGAAACTGAACCATCCAACTAGAAAGGGCATTATCGGGGGGAAATAAGCAGCAGACAGCCTGTTTTCAATGTGCTGAGCCAAACATCCGACAGATCCTTAGGCCAACCCTTCTAACTGCCACACTTCCAAAGCTTTATGGTCTATCTATGCTGATAGATGTGCAACAGCAGCCTTGTAATGACTCCGCGCTGATCCGGCATTTCTCTACCACAGTGACTAAATAAAACGAACACAACAGTGTCCTGTCAGAGGTCATGGAGTTAGGGAACACAGACAGGAAATGGCTAACTGGTGACATGTCCGCCCTTTCCTTATCTTTGTGGCTCACCAACTCTGCATTTGTCAAGTGTGTATTTGCCTAAGAGGGTTTACTGTAATTCAAGTTTACACAATACTGGAATGCAGCCCTGTTATAAGCTTATCCAGCAGCGGTAACTACATGAATCACCTAACTATTCCTGTCATAGACAATATGAGTAGCCAAATTAGTTTATTTAAGAGAAAGTGAATCTGAAGTCCTCACAAATCTTGTGATCCTTGAGGTTAATTAGGGACAGAAGCTCTAGAAAAGCAGGAGTTTGTATGTGTAAAGTGTATTCAGTATTACAGTTAAATAACGGATCGATTCTGGGTATAACAAATCTTCCAGGCAAATTAACAGGGCATATAAATAAATGACAAATAATCCAATTCATACTAACTCGTACAATCTGTACTTTCAATTCCAAAAGTAAGAGTCCTGTACTTAATTTACTACAACGAAGGTGTTACCAGGCACAGAGCATAAAGACTGCTCATTGTGTTACCATACCCAATAATAGCCTCATGTAGTGCTGAAACAATTAAATAAGTTAGCCAACAGAAAATTCAATGTAAACGAATTGTGAGAATTTACTGTTTTAGTCCTTTTCCACGGAAAAAACGATACCCTACATTAGCTGGTTACAGCTTCACATAAAGGTGCCGTGGTAGAATGAGATCCTTTGCAGTATATCTGTTGTCATGTAGGCTACAGCACATATACACAAGCGTACCTACTCATAGAACTGATACATCTTTTCAGAAAGTGTAGTTTTAAAGCTTGTCCATCTTTTGTCAGATCTTTAGCAGTGGTTGTTATTTCTGAAGCCTCTTCATAGTTTTAAAAAACAGGCTAAAAGTTCTCTGTATGTGTGAGCATTAGTGCAGAAGTACACAGATGACAATGGCTTTGATTAGGTCAGATTAATCCAATATTGTGCAATACAGCACAAGACAAAGCATACAGTGATTTTTTTTTTTACAACATCTGTGTTGTTCCAGCAGGAAACACAGAGTGAAGTGACTTATTATATGTAGCATGGTATATATTTTTAATAACACAATATTAAGGTCACTGCACAATAACATACAGGGCCTTAAAGTGTTTGTTAAGGAAGCAGATGTTTGCATGGAGGATGGTTTTCTGTTAGCACACTAGAAATATATATTTTAATAGTTCAGGGTACAATTTGGCTTACTTATAACTTTACAGGGGCGTCAAATGCAGCTTAGCATATTATAACCAACTAAAACTGGAACAGCTACTTTCATTATTAATAAATCTATCATTCTTTCCAGTTAAGGAATGTATATTTTATTCTACATAATATCAACATTTGTGACAAATATTTATCTAAAATTACCAAAGCCAAAAGGGATTCAAAATTACTTTCTCACATAGTTTGATCAGCTGCCAGAAAGTAAATTATTCAGTTTGTAATGGTATCAAACTTAAACTGATGTGAGATTTACTTGCTAACTGATTATCACAGGAAGGAACTGACTAATTTTCAGTCAGCTGTTTGACTTACGTGACGAACTAGTTTTTATTTTAAGATTAGTCTGTTTTAAGAATAGTCTCTTTTTAAAAACCTCTTTCTTCAGGGTTACCTTTGTTAAAATGTACTTGACAGACTTAAATTCTATATATATTGAATTGTTTATGATTTGTGTATCTTATCTTTTATTTTATCTCTACCATTACGTTTAACTGTTTACCTTATCTTTTCTTTGAAAATTAAGGTTCAACATACTTTACTTTGGGATAACACAACTAAATTTCATGTTAATGATTACAGGATTTGACCAGTAGATTGAATGTTTATTTAAGAGGCCTGACCCCTAAAATCAAATGAGTAATGAAGCCAAGCATCTTAAGGGACCCTGGTATTATTTTAAAAGGAGTGTGACTTTGCAAAGACTTAGAGATTTATTTTGAAGTTGTTTTAAAGGGTTGTTTTTTTCCCTGAGTGTGTTGGATTATCAGCTTGTTTTTATCCTGTTTTGAGGTGAAAGGTTTTAATTGTTCCAGGCTTTATAGGCCATGTTATTGTTATTCGTTTCAGCACTGGAACTGAGAACTTAATCTGTCTTTTCTTTATTATTTGTGAGAATTACACATACATTGGCAGAGGCAGCTTTGCAAAGTGCTGTCTGCACAGACTGAGCGGTCACATGCCAGTGATTGCCTCAGGTGGTAGGATCACGCCTTATCAGGCAAACCCCGTTAATAAACCGGAGGAATGAGACCTGATAAGATTTAAAACAAACAGTGAAGAGATAACGTGGAGGTATTACCAGCAGTGTCCCATATGGAGATATTGTAAGGTCCCCACTGTTTGAGGAAAAACGCTCCTCCAACGGTGCTGATGGTGTCTTTGAACTTCCTCTCCGTGTACCTGTGGAGCAGCGACGTCTTCCCCACGTTCATGTCTCCCAGGATAACAACCTTGACGTCGGGCTTCTTCATCTTCGACAGCTCGGGCATGATGCTGCTGGTTCGGGTCCCGCTACAGGGGAGCTTTCTTTTTTTGTTTCTTCTCTTTTCCGTAGAAAAGTAAACACGGTCTAGCTCGTAAAAGTAATTTCAGGCTGGTCGCGAATTATTTGGACAAACGCCATTTTATGAATGACAGTTAATTTGTAACAACGTGCCTATTCTGGATCTGTGGTCTGAATCTGAACTTCAAAAAGTAACTGAGGTGAAACAGGAAGTAGGTGAGGAGCTAAAGATTTATACTGAGGCTATTTTACCCTGAGCTACGCCTTTCAGGTTCATCTACTGGCATGCTGAGTACCGCCCCCAACAGTTTCTATGATGTTTTTGTGTTTTTATTATTACGAAAAAGCAATTTACAGAACAAAAAAACGGGGAAACAATTTAAGATAGAGAAATCTGGCACAATATATGAGTATATAATGAAGAAGAAAAAAAATAAAAGCAACAGGAGGGCAAGGCAAAAATAAATAGGATTACTTTTTTTTTTTACCAAAAAAAAAACAAAAATCAAATGATATGGCAACATATTAATATACAGTTTTTTTTGTTTGTTTTTGTATTCATCTAAGATTACAATTTGGAAGGAACTTCATATAAAACGTGTTCTAATATTAGCATATTCATATCTATCACTTGCTGTTTATTTATATATACTTCTATACATGTATATTCTGCACTTTACTGCTTTTTGCACTTGGTTGGATGCTAAACTGCATTTCGATGTATTAATACTAGAAAGAAAATGTGTTATAAAGTTTCTACATCCAACAGAAAATACAAGGATCCCTCTCAAACTGTTTTGCAAAATGCACTGAAATATTATATAAAATCTTAGAGTATTCAACACGTTTCAAATGGTTATGGTTTAGTCTGTTGTGCCATTGTTGGTATTTGGGTCTGACAAGTTTAATGAAGGTGGAAGGATTTGTACACAGCCAAGACTGAGAGTAAGGGTTTTTTTTTTTTAAACCTACAAGGCTAAACTCAGGGCATGAATTACGCCCGATTTGTCATACTTGATCTCCCGGTGGGCGGGTGGTAGTTTTTACACTTGAGCTTGACCATGACACATATAGATTCTTCTATCGAAAATAAATAAATAAACTTGATGGAGAGGAATTGGGTCTCTTGATAACGTGTGTTCTTCAGACTGTGGAAATAACTTTTCCAGGCGAGCCAAATAGTCTTTTCTACTTGAGAGGCCATTATCAAAATGTATAAAAAAAAGTATAACTCAGGCAATAACGTTTTAGTCTTATTGAATGATTACAGCAGGCTACATTTTACTTTTTATAACAGCTGCTTTTTTCATTTTAAGTTGACCTTTTAAGATTTTAAACCAATTCCACTTCCAGTAACGCATGTGCTGCGTTCAAGTACTGTCGTAAATGGGGAGACATTATTCACAATCCGGTAGCCAGGACATCAGACCACTTGCTGGGACAGAAAGTGCAATGGTTCACCCCTCTCTGCTAATAGGACAATAAATATAACATCAATACATGTTATGATCATATTACAATAAGTTTGAATTATATGTGTTACAATGTATTCTGCATTGTATAATTAAATATTATTGTACAGGAGTTTGTGTAAAAAGTATGTTTGTATATTTTTGTTCACAAATGTTATTTTTTGTTAAGTATGACTTTTAATTGTGACATTTGCAAATAACTAATGCAAAAAAAAAAAAAGAAGAAAGAAATCTGGTACAATGTTTATGTTTGTTATTTCGGAGCAAAGAAAGCAGTGAGCAACAAGTCATGTTTATGATTTAAGGCTGGAACATATCTGCATCTACAAATATACAGGCCAAATGTACAGGCCTGACATTGTGCATGTACTCCTGGTATGTGCAGATGTTCACACAGGTGTTTGCCAGCATATTTGAACATATTAAGAGTAATATATGCTCTCCAGGATGAGTGTCACAAACAGAATACGAATACAGCAGCGTATTCTGCTCACTGATAGAACTTTTTAATTATTAATTAATATTTTACATTACATTTTTGCAAACACAATGCATACAATAGGTGCAAATTTCCACCAGGGGGTAGTATCACATTTACCAAACGAGAAGAGGAAAAAAAAAATGGATGAACAGAAATGGATGAAAGTAATGAAATAAAATACACTGGGGGAAAAATTCAAAGGAACTGTCCGTGTGCGTACATTATTATTATTTACATTTTTACATATTATTTTATGGGTTTGTCTTAGTTCCATGTAATCCCAGATGAGGTCTTTAACTTTTAACTTTTTGGCTTCCCTTTTATCACAGGATAAGGATAGGACAGAAAACCATTGTTTGTTTGTTTGTTTGTTTTTATGATTAAATAAATATTGGGGGGACATCAATGCCCTCACGTTCCCACCAGCATCTAGCGGCCATTAGAAGAAGTGCAGATTTAAGTCACTTCCGCTTTGGCTGCTCAGCTGTAATGGCTGCTCTTTGATGACAGATTTCAACCTCAACCTACTGGGATCTGGAGTGTCCGAGGAGCCTTTAAAGGCATCATAAGCTTTTTCTTCCTGTACTACTGCACTGGGTTAGAGCGCCTCATGTTCAGGATCATTTGTGTACAGTTGTCAGCGCCGAAACGCAGTTCCAGTTTAGGTAAGAAGAACTGTGTACAACAAGGGGGGCTTCCACTCGTGGGAGAGCTTCATGTGTCGGTGGCTGCAGTAAAGAATGAATGACAACATGCCGCAACAGATTCACATGCTCGCCTTTTGCTTTATCACAGTTGCGCTGTCGATTGTCGCCACATTGGTCTGTTTGAACGAGAAAGGTAAAGTGAAGGAAGTATTATGAAGCTGTATTTCTTTGCAACGCCCTGGTAGTTATAACGTTAGCTAAAATATACGCCGTTGTTATTGTTGGTGCCTTTCTATGTTGGTCGAGGAGTTGACAGTTGGCTGTGTACCCAGGGTCTCTAGGACCCCGCAGACACCTAGCATGGGCGGAGTAGCAGGCGGAGAAAGGTGAAGTTACCCTCAGAGGGCTGATCAGAGGTCAGTTATGAAATTTCACCAATGAAGGTTAAGGTTGTGAAAAGGGCTCGGGACACCGATCCCCGGTCAGTTTATTTCAAAGTACTACGCCACGCATTTGGCTAACGACGTAAAATGATAAACATAGACGGCTAGGCTTTAGCTAGCATACAAAGAGTTGATCTTAACAAGCTATTGTAATGGTTCCCAAGTTAAAAACTATAATTGTTACCCCCACAAGTAAGCTACCTAAATGGCCAGTTGTCGCTGCTGACGTCGTTTTGGATAGCGGCGCCCCGCGGCTTTGATGCAGCTAAGAGCAAAGACCAGACGTCCATCATAATCCGCAGTGTCAACATCTCCATTCAACTCCTTGTGGTGGAGGTTACTCTGTAAGCAAGCCTTGCAGGATCCGCTATGCAAGCAAACACAACGCGGGGCTTCTTGTGGTCAGACGTAGAGACGAGGACCTTGTTGAACATCTGGGGGGAGCAGGACATCCAGGTGGCGCTGGATGGAAACTTCCGAAACAGCTTCGTGTACCGCGACGTCTCCCGGAGGCTGGGTGCGATGGGGTTTGAAAGGACGCCGGAACAATGCAGGGTGCGGATCAAAAGCCTCAAGAGACAGTACTTGTTAGCAAAGGAAGGTAACCTGCGGAACAACGGGCAGTATCACAAGATTTGTAAGTTTTATGACACCATGGAGGGGATTTTGAGCAACCGGCCCGCTCTTGACCCTCAGGAGTTCATAGACAGCGGGGCGGGAGGAGAGGAGGCCGTGGATGGCCTGGAGGAGGATGGAGAGGATGCTCAGGATGCATACTCTGAGAGCACAGGGGAGTGTCCTTATCCTGCAGAGACTGAAGTGAAGTTGGAATACCCAACTGTTCCCATCCCTATTCCAGTTAAAGTGACAGTGGGCAATAACAGTAAGTGCTCCCTACTTGTCCATATTCATTGATTCTTCTGTCATAGATGCAGTATGTTTTTATAGTTATTTGATTGTATGTACTCAAATATTCATCACATAATGTCTCACCCCTGTCTACCCCAGGCACCTCAGTAAGACCACATAACAGCAGCCAGTCGGCCAGTAAATTGTCAGCCAGGACACCTAAGCGGCCGCGGAAGCGGCGTGCTAACTTCCCCATGGAGAAACTAATGGAGCAGTTTCTGGAGCAGAGCGCCCAGGCCGAGGACAACTTCTACCGGATGGAGGAGCAGCGCTTGCAGGCGGAAGACCGTCGCAGAGAGGCCGAACACGGCAGGGAGCTGCACATGCTTCAGATACTCGGCCAGATGTTCTCCAGCATCTCCTCAGCCAGACCCGGCTCTGCAGCCACTCCCTCCAAAATGTCTCCTCCTGCCCGCGCTCCTGTGCTCTCCAGTGCCTCCCCGTCATGCACACGCGGCCAGTCCAGTCATCTCAGACGGCCTTCCCCCCAGACAGACTCTTTCACCCAACAAAGTCAACTATTGAACCCACATCCCCAGACATTAGGTATCAGTTTTGGTGTCATGTGTGCAGCCTCGAGGTGGATTTGTGAGAAAACAGAAATTAAAGGCGCATCAGCTGTAATGTGAAGGCTCAGTGATGGAGCCATTACTCCATTACACAGTTTTTCCTTAGTTAGGTGGTTTGTTCATTTTTTTCTAAAATTTGCAATACATTATTATCTCTGTTTTAGTTGTGTATTTGTTGTTTTTGTTGCCAAACGTTTGTCATCTTGTGTCTGTGGAAGGTAAAAACTTAGATTAGACACTGACTCAGGCCAAACAAGTATTAACACTCTCACTTTGTTTATTTCCTCAGTGTTTGAACGCTACTACAGTTTGGGGTCTACATCACACAGAGGCATGGATGATGACATCCTCTCATTGGTAAAGAGCACAGTCCCTCCACTGACATCTAAAAAGCACAAGGGACAAGATGGACGTATTGGAATAATTGGAGGATGCCAAGAGTATGTCACACAAAGACCAACTCGTCCTCAATATAAACACCATTCACCATTGTTATTCTTTAATACATTTGCCTTAATTCTTTTTATCTCCACCCCCTAAAGCTATACTGGAGCTCCATACTTTGCTGCCATCTCAGCATTGAAAGTGGTAAGCAATAATTCTGATCATGCTTCTGATAGATATATCATTAATTTAACCCAGTCTGAAATTATCTTTTTAATTCTGGTGCATTGACAGTGCCCTTTTGTTTGTCTCCAGGGGGCTGACTTGTCTCATGTGTTCTGCACCAAAGATGCTGCAACTGTAATCAAATCATACAGCCCTGAGCTCATAGTTCATCCTGTTCTGTAAGTACAGGTCCACCTGGACCAGTTAATATCTGAATGTCATTTTGACAGGACGTAATTCTTTCACAGGATTTTAATCGCTGACAACAGTCTGATCATTTATATAGGAATAATGTGTATTTATTTACATTATGTGTGTTTTTATGTACTCACAAATCACAAATACTAGTCTATTACTTAGGAAATTCAAACTTTAGTTAAAAAAAGTGTGGTAACAATTTCTATGAAGCCCATATTTATGATGTAGTATAGATACCTGCATAACCCATTATAAGAGTTAATGTAAACCTTCATTATGCATTATGATTTTATAACAACAGTCGTTACACGTTGTTCTGATCATTATGGTGCTTTCTCACCAGAAGTTCATGATGAGTGGAGAATTTGATTATGGCATAATACCTATAAGCTCTTTGTTTTCTTTGGGTAAGCAAGCAACAATATCAAATTTGGCTGTAGGTAGACAGGAAGCTTCCACTTTGAATTTCTGTCATGCTCTCTCAAGGTTGTGAAGGCGAGCTCAGGCGTCAGAATCAACAAAGTGCCTTCAGTGAAAATCAATATGATTGTGGAGTCCCGGGTTAGTGCACTTACTGCACTTGAAGCTGACAGAAAGCCACTGTGAAGGTGTCACGGCGAGCCATAAGCACACTGTTCATCCATTACGCATACAGAAAGCATCATGATGATCATGAGACCTCTTTTGAAGTATCAGGTAGAGTAATTATGAACAATTGTGAAATTTGACCTTGAGAAGTGTTATGTTGATGCCAGCTTCATAGCTAAGTAAGTTCATAGTAACGTCTTCAGCTGTGGCTTTTACCACAACCACACTTTCGGGTCAGTGTATCCAGACTTGTACTCTCATCAGAGAGTGACAGAAAAGGCCTTTTTCACAGCAGACGTTTTGGTTTGTCTTAGTAGGAAAAGCACAGATGCAATTGATTACATTAATAACAACTGCATTCCATTTAGGTGAGCTAGTTTCAGGGTCCTGGTATTGAGCCATTGTTAACTTGTCATAGCAGAAAAAGCACAGGTAAAACAAATTAACGATGGCTCAGTTCCATCAAGTGTCTCGGTAAGCCATGCCAGTGAGCCGAATCAACAGCTCTCTAAACAACAAAAACTGAACATTTTAACCTCCACGTAGGGAGGATTTAGGACTGTTAGACTGCATTAGTTTTAGCTAGATGTACCTAATAAACTAACAACTGTATATATGATTACAGGCTTCATAGAAACATGGCAAAATTGTTTATTTCAAGAGTAGCATAGTGCATATACCATATCCCACCAAGAACCCAGACAAACTCTCCTCCAGATTTTGGCAAATGTGCAAATAGTGTACATTTGACATACAATTAATTTGAGCTACAGAGGCATGTACACATCTTTCCTTTTAGCTATTGGACTTCACCTTTTGTGTGTGCATATGTGTGTCTGTGTGTGGTTGCCATGGTAAAGTTGATTAATTCAAGACTTTTTATCAGTGAAAACCAGGATTATTTGCGTGCAAGGCATAAAAAAGCAAATAGCTTTTGTGCATTACCAGGGTAGGATTTGTCATAATATGTGCACTCAAACACGTCTAACATGTGTGTGTCCTTATTTGTGTGTGTGCGTGTGTGTGTGTGTGTGCGCGTGTGTGTGTGTGTGTGTGTGTGTGTGTGTGTATCAAGGGACAGTCCTAATGCAGTGGAAGAGATAGAAAAATGGCTCCCAAGACTGCATGGCCTTGTGGTGGGACCAGGTCTAGGGAGAGAAGACTTGTTACTGAAAACAACCAAGGCATGTGGAATATATTCACTCTCCCTTGCACTCCAAACAGTCTCTTAAGCCAGCTGCTTGTGCATAACTGAACCAAAGTCACATTTTTAACAGTTGTTAGATAGACTACAGTGATGAATTTAAGCTGCACAACACAACTCATCATGTTTGTGGCCTCCTGTGACTAATAACAGTGGAATTTTAATTTCATTTCCCAGAAAACACGGCTTGTAGACTTGTGAGAATGTCAAAGAAATGAGAGAAAGATCTCATACTGGTGATTCCAACTTTCTCTGAAAGAAGCACATGTACACTGCCGCTTAGGTGACACTTTAATCCATCAGTCCCTTGTGGGTTAAAGAAATGTATACATCTGAAACTAGAATATCTTTTGGGGTAAATAAGGCAATTCTACTGAGGAGTTAATTAGACTGATGAAACCGGTATATGTGTACATAAAGGCTTTGTAGAATGCAGCCTAAAGAGAACATTACAGTGTGCTTGTTGGACCGACATCACTTTTGATTACATTTAATGTTACATTATTTCTGGCTAAAACGTTTTTCTCTCTCTTTTAGGAGGTGATAGAGAAGTCTAAAGCAAGAGATATCCCTATAGTCATTGATGCAGTAAGTCTCAAGTTCCAGCTGTTGAACAGATGGGATTTTATTTGCAAAGCCATACACAATCACTGAGTCTGTGTATGTCGTTTGTTTGTTTGTTTTCAACAGGACGGATTATGGCTAGTTACACAGCATCCATCTGTTATTCAAGGGTACCACAAGGGCATCCTTACACCTAACTTCATGGAGTTCACCCGACTGTATGAGGCACTGGTGGGTCTCTCTGCAGAGTTGAGTCAGTCACCAATTGAGGGCATATAGCATATAATTGTGTAAGGTAATGTGTGTGTGTGTGTGTGTTTTTGTCTTGTCTGTGTGTTGTTGTCTTAGCACCATGAGCCCATGGACAGCAGTGATCATCAACGCAGCGTCATGCAGCTCAGTGTAGCCATGGGCAACCTCACTCTGGTGCTAAAAGGAGAACAGGATCTCATTACAGACGGCAGTAAGGGTTAGTATCAAGCCCATGTACAGTATAAAAACAATATTCATGAGACAAGCCTTTCCAGCCGATCTTTCACCTTTTTCCATTCGTGTAAATCACTACTCGGAAGTGAATTCTGAGAAACTTTGGTGCTCCTTTTTCTTTCATGACTGTGATCTCAAGTTGTGACTTCTTCTTTTCAGTGATCTCGTGCAGTATTGAGGGCAGTGGGAGACGGTGTGGTGGACAGGGGGATCTTCTATCAGGATCTATGGGGGTTTTGGCACACTGGGCCCATGCTGCCTCTGCAGCTGGAATGGTTAGAAGGTGAAGACATGATTGGCTGTGTTTTAATAGTAGTATATAGCAGCTTTTTAAAGGACCATATCATTGCTTTTTTGTGTTTAAGCACATTACTTACAAACCGCATAAACTTTATATTATGTGAACCATTACCAAAACATTCTGTAAGTGTTAAGATAGATTTTAAAACTCTACAGCAGCCCCTGGTTTCCATTCACTTCAGCATGTTACAGAAATCTAATTGCAGGGTCTTGAAACTTGCTTGAGTTACATAATCCATCCTAGTGAATATTTAGCCACTTTTTTGTAGATACATTGTAGAGCTGAAATGTTTAGTCGGTAAATCTGCATAAAATTAATCTAATTTGATAACCAATTAATCGTTTTCAAGTAAAAATGCCAAACATTACATAGTTTCAGGCTCTCTACTGTGAGGATTTGCTGCTTTTCTTTGTCTTATGTGATAGTAAAACTAAAAATAAATATAAATAAACTGAATTGCTTTGGGTGTTGGACTGATGGGCAGAAACAAACAATACATTTGAAGACGTCATCTTGGGCTTTGGGAAACTTGTGGGGTTTTTCACCATTTTCTGGCATTTTATAGATAAAATGATTCATCAGGAACATAATCTGCAGATTAATTGATAATGAAAAGAATCTTTAGTTGCAGCCTTAATGTATTTTTATTGTCACATGGTTATGCAGTTGGGAATTGATCAAGAGTTAATGGCTAGAACATGCCAAACCACCAGTATGGTCTTTTTAAAGTGTAATTAAAAAAGATATATATGTTTAGTATATGTGGGTCTCTATGTTTCCTAATCCAGCATTTTTGTCCTCCTCCAGTATGAATCCATCGATGGTTGCAGCATTCGGGGCCTGTTCTCTTACAAGACAGTGCAACAGTCAAGCATTCCAGCGACATGGCAGGTCCACCACCACATCGGACATGATCCAGGAGATTGGCTCAGCCTTCAAAAAGCTATTTGAAAGCTGAAAACGGCCAACTGAAATCATCAAATTTGTTCCTTAAAACAACTATACATACATACTCAATTTTGCATTCTTAAAAACTGTTAATACAGCCAAAGGGGGGGCTAGTGGAAAATGTCCTCATCAAGCTGAATTTGAATGAAGGTTGGAGAGATGAGAACTATCCTTTCAAAGACAGCGCTCAAAATCTGGTGCACAAAATATATACACTGACTTGTTGTTTGAGGTGTATTAAATGAACCCTATAAGAAAACCAACAAACATGGTCTTCCATCTCTCAAGTAGTATTATGAATGCATTCGCCAAACATGTTATGGTAGCTAAATGTTTCACAGCCCACCAAAGAGACTGAGATGGTAAGATGAATAGGGCCACAGTAAAACAGAAACATGTTTGAATTTTGAAATAAATAATACGATTTTGTGTGTGACTTTTTGAACAATTTCTTGAAAGCAGTCTACATCATGGCAACGTGCCTTTGTTACCACAGGGTGGCAATATTGAGTTGGGACATGGAAACATACCACGGTCATGTTTGTTACTACACAGTCAATGAGACAGAAAGATACTATACGTGCAACATAATGGAAATGTTATTGGTCGAGGATCACAGTGTTAATATAAAATTGCAATGTTAAAAAAAATGGACGAGTCTGAAATGAATTCTGAATTCCAAGGAGACATATATTATTCTATTAATTCATTCAGCCTGTATCTGTGGTTGCTATAGCCGCTTGGTAATGCAGTACATGTGCACAGCTAAAATATTTGTTCAGGCACTTTAGCTAACAGCTAACGCTAGCTGCTGTTGGGCTAGTAGTAGGACCTACACTGCTACAGTGGTCTACACACGACGTAGCGTTAGCAACAAGAGCAGCATCACGGAGCGTTAAACCTTTGCTATAGGAAGAAATACTAATATCCAGACAGGTAAGTTCCACTGCAAGACGCCTAGCTTCCAACTATATAAGTTTAGTAAAGTTTTATTGAGTGTTTGTTTTTGCAGTGATTAATGGCGTGGCTCGTTTAGTAACGTTATGCGTTAAAAGCTAACATAAGCTATTTTGGCTAACAGTTAACGCTATATTGAAGCAAATATAGAAATGAGTCGGCATAAAGTGTCAAAATGATTGCTTATAATGTTTGTAATGTGTTTTGTCTAACGTTAGCTCATTGATTTAAGTGTTCTGTGATTGTTTACGTTGTAGGCTGAATGAAGTGACTGTTAAACGTTTCTCCTAGCGTTGGTTACGTTAATCTTTGTGTTTGACGCATTAAGATATCGTTTGCTTAAAACCTCAGCGTTGTCAGCCAGCTAGTTTACGTCGCGAGTAAAATCATATTTTGTTGTGTGTATCGCTAAGAGTTAGACAATCTGAAACTTGCATAGAGGAGAAAGTTAGTTAACGTTACTTGACGTTACCGTAAACTCGCCAGCAGTGTACGTTAGCTGTAGTTAGCGTTAATTATCATGACTAACATTACACACTGGAGCTGATAATAATATTTAAGCTCAGCAGTGAACTTGTTTGTGGTTTATTTCACATTAATATCTCGCTTTATCACTCATCCACATAATGTTAACGTAATGTCCACATAATGTTAGTTCACCGGAAAATCTAGGTTAGCTAGCTAACATTAATGTCACTGTTTAGCTTTATTGTCTTCTCCGTTGGTGCATAGAAGACCTTAAAGGACACCCTGCAGTAACAACTTCAAGTACGTTGTTATCCATCTTAAGTTACCTGGCACTTAATTATATTCTTCTCGAGTTTAGTTATTTTTCTTCGGTCGCAAACTAATTAGCTCTCTGTTGGCAGATTCATAGTACACGTAGCAATTTTCAGGATGGCTGACTCCAGATCAGTCGCCCCCCCCCCTTCACATTTAGACTATTATAGTTTATATTCCCTCACTGATTTCAGATAATTTATACTGGAAAACAAGATACAATGCACAGTTGTATACATATCCGAGGAGTCTGATTTTGCAAACCTGAGCATTAAATGCAGGAACTTATGGCTTTACAGCAACAATACAAATGATTTGTTGTTAACAGGTGCTGGTGTCGGGAGTGTCCTGAGGTAAAGACGGATCCGCAATGTTGAACCCGACCAATGGCGACCCAAGCCACGTTGTTGTGAATTATGTTGAAGAGTATTTGGACCTGGTGGAATCACTTCCTTTTGATTTGCAGAGGAGTGTGTCCCTCATGAAGGAGATCGATGCCAGGTATCAAGGTAAAGAAGCTAGATGGACGAAGTGTGGACACTGATGTCCAAGACACAAATGTCTCATAAAACTTAATACATTAATCAAAACTAAATACTGAAGAGGTCACAAAAATCATGTTGTAACAGACATAACATAGTCAAACGATTTACTTTACAGAACCTTAGCTGAAAATGTCAAACGTTGTAAGTGGACATTTAAATGTAGCTGTTATTTCATATGATGTTTCCTTTAAAGTATTATGTAATTGGGTGCTTGGGAAAATGCTGGCAGTGTTTATTTGGTACACTTTGCCCAGGAATTTCTAGAGTAGCTTAGAGAGTGTGTGAACAGTGGTCAACAGGCAAGGTCAGCAATATAATGTGTCTTCCTGTGTGATTGTGCATTACAGGTGAGCATACAATTCAGCAAATGTGGACAGTAAACTTACATTTATACATGAATGTTTTGTCAACAGCAGCTTCTAAATCATTTTTTCTAAACCAAGTAAATTAGCAGGTATTTATTTACCAAGTGTACCAGCTGAACACTTAATTACATAGTACATTGTAGACATGTCACTATAATGTACAATTACACATTACATTGTAGCTGCATGTTTGAACCTGCCAACTCTTAACCTCTTTCAATAGATCAAGCCTAACAGCTACCACTTTGCTCTCTCAGCAGTCTCATTACCATCCCCCAAAGTAGTCAGTCGCACCTCCTGTATTAACCACATGGCATGCTTGTTTAACATACAGGATGCACCTTTCATGTTCATTGACAGCAGACTAAACTAACAGATATGTCTCCAGATGAGATCACAGAAACTAATGTAGTAGTAATAGTTGAACCTTTACTCAATGCATGTTAACTCACACATCTGAACCCAACAACTACGCTAAAATTAATGTAATAATTGTTCACGTTATTCACCAAAGCTTCAGAAAACACCCCTCACACCACATACTTGACAGTCAAGAATGTGTCTATTATGACATGTAATTAGCTGAAAGTTTTACATTTATTTTGTGTGTACCTTTTGAGAATGTCAAATTTCAGTATTCTTATTCCCACTTGAAAAATGTTCCCCTCAATTTCTTCTTTGGCAGATGTCCTGAAGGAACTTGATGATGCTTATGAACGGTATCGCCGGGAATCTGACTCGCTTCAGAGGCGAAAGCTTCAGTTATCCATTCAGAGGGCGCTGATTCGCAGTCAAGAGCTGGGAGATGAGAAGATCCAGATTGCTGGTCAAATGGTACGTAAAGAACACCCTGCAGCTGCTCCGGTGGAGCTGCTCATTGGCAAATGTCCAGGTCTGAGTGTGTTTGACTGTGTGAGCATAGAGAAGTGCTCTCTTGGAACATTTGTGCTCAGAAATAATCTACCCTGAGTAAATAAAAAGGGAAAAAAAACGGCTTTATTGGCCTGCTACAAGGCCTGTTTGTATTGGGGTGTATTTGGTTTTCCATTTTACACACATTTGAATTTCAGTGAAATCAGTACCAGGAAAAACTTCTTTGAACATTTGCAGCACTCCAGCAGTAAACACTGAGTCTTCTTATTATAGTTACACACTTAGAGGGTTACCAGAAATATAACACCATATTTAACCTTCCCCTTTGACATGTTTGATGTGTCAAAGTTGAAAGAAGATGCATCTCTTATATAACAGACATGTACAATGGATATTTTGGGTAATAATTCTAATATAAACGTTCACCTTTCAATTTGAACTCCCAGAGAAGTGGTTAAACCATTATAAAGCTGTATCTAGATATGTTGCTGCACCTCTAGTTATCAGCTAAATGTAAAATGATACAACACATAATTGGATAAACAAAAAGCTTTTTCTTTTTAGTCTGTTAAGCAAAGGAATAATGTGCATTAAAAAAAACAAATCTCTTATTCATGTTTGTTTCCTGCAGAGATTAACTTCTTTTCACATACAATCATAAAAACATATGATTTATCCAAGGAAGGCCTACAGATGACCATCTTATATGTCCTAACTAAACAATTTTTAGTCTTAATTCTAGCTTTACCTTTGCGAGCGTTTAGTCATCCATGTACTCCAAACAACAGCAGGCAGAGCTTTACAGTAAAATGCGAACTTACTTTGTTTCAGGTGGAGTTGGTCGAGAACCGAACACGACAAATAGACTGGCATTCTGAACTTCTCCTTTCCTCTCAAGAAGTCCCAGAGAGCCACGTTCCCACAGCAACATCCCTGACAACCACTGCAGCATCCATGATGTCATCATCATCAGCCACCATCACTCCCGGCAAAACTGGCCACCATGACAAGAAGCGTGACGAGGTCACCCCAGGCTCAGGTGGTGGAGACAAGGCTGGAGGGAAACGCTCAAGACGTCAGAAAAATGGAGAAACGCGGGAAAGTTACGGGGGTCTGGATCACGCTGAGGAAGTGGGAGTGGGGTCATCCCGGGAAAAGAGGGCCAAAACATCCTCAAAGAAGAAGAAAAGGTCAAAAGGAAAGTCTGAGAGAGAAGTGTCGCCCCCAGACCTGCCAATCGATCCAGATGAGCCAACATACTGCCTGTGTGAGCAGGTGTCCTATGGCGAGATGATTGGCTGTGATAACGATGAATGTCCCATTGAGTGGTTTCATTTCTCCTGCGTTGGGCTCCATCATAAGCCCAAGGGCAAGTGGTACTGCCCCAAGTGTAGAGGTGAGAATGAGAAGACCATGGACAAGGCCTTAGAAAGGGCCAAGAAGGAGAGGGCATACAACAGGTAGCTCGCTCTGTCCGGCCCAATGAACATTTTTATTGCGTAAAAATTTAATTTTATGTCTCATATTTGTATCCATTTACTGTCAACAACGTTTAAAGAAGTAATGCATTGATGAGAGGGATCTTGTAAATAATTATTTTTGTAACTGCTGCATAGCTGAGAAACAAGATTGCTCCCTCCTGGTTGGGATCATTTGTAAAGAAAGGACATAGTACAGTACAACCTGCATGTAACCAGCTGTCCTGCACTTACATCCCCTTCGTTTTCATCATGCATGCAACATCACCTACTCCATCCTATATGTTCAATTAACAAATAAAACATTTCTAAACAAAGAAGAACAAAGTAGATGTCATAAGGCAGTGTCCTGTCTGAAGGAAACTAGGGTTGTGTCCATAATCACTTCACTCACTACTCCCTATATAATAGACACTTCGTAGTTTACTCTATAGTGAGCAGAAAGTTGAGATTTCAGTTAGATTCACACTTACTACTCAAATGACCACATGTACATTGAAAGGGTTATTGATTACTGTAATTGTTCCCCCTGTCAATACTGGCTGATTTCAATGTGTGTGGTGGGGGACAAAATCCAAAGTCCTTGTTCTGTGATCTGAGTTCTAAAGTTCAGCAAAAGCTAATATGAAGCTCCAGCAGTTAAATTACACAATCCAAGTAATTACCTTCCAGTCTTTTTAGTATGAAAGTCTGGAGGGACAGTAACACAAGGAGGAAATTTCATATTAAAACTTTCAACTTCGGAAGATACCTTCTTGATTTTTCTCGCTCAGACTGCTGAAGTCTCATATTTGCTTTTGCTAAAGGTGGCACTTTTACACAGAATGAGGACTGTGGATTTCGCCACCCCATCACTTTACATAAGAAGGAACAGGAACAAATACAGTGAACAAAAACATCTTTCAATGTACATATGGGCCTGTGAGTATTAAGATATGCTTGAACCTCTCCTAGCCTATAAGTGCACAATATCGTGTATATACATTTCACTCAATTCAAATAAAATGGTGTAAATATAGGGCACTATATAAAAAGTGATTTCAGACAGCCTACATTTGTCTAAATAGTTTTTAATACATTTGTAATTTCTAAATAAGCCATGAAAGAAAGTGGCATCGGAAAGTGAAAATTTCTTAAGGTTTTGCCTCTAACTGAAGCGTTGTGTTGAATTTTGTTGCTCTACCATAGATTTCAAATTATACAGCCTTAACAGTGGCCTTTCTGGCCTGTTTAATATGGATACTGTGACACTGAGTGAAAACACCTGCAGATCTTTCCCTTAAAGAATAGTCATGTATAGTCACTTTAGCTTTAACAAGAGGTCACCTTCCCCCATGTTGCTATAGTGAGGATTTAACTCCCAAGTGATTTAGTGCAGTTATTTAGTGGATAGGTGATAAACAAAACCTTGGTTTACCTCAATGGCAGTGCCTCAGATTGATTTGTTGGTCTGAGATGCAGCATCAGTATTAACTCCTGTCAAGGCAAGAGAAGTAACTTTTAGGTCCAACAGTATTGAATTTGCAGTTACAATAAAAAGCTTCCCACATGAGGATGGATTTGCCTTTTTTTTATTTACAAGTGCTGAAAAAAATGACATGGGGGACAACCAGTGCAAAATCTGTACATAAATTCAGTTGCAGGTTTCTTATATACATGAGTACTGAACAAGAACGTGAATACACTCTTTCTGTCATGCATGTAACAGAGTTCACAACACAGCAAGAGACATGGTGTAAAGATGTCTGATTTAGTTGTAGTCTGTGATGCTCTGGCTGCTCATTCTCCCAGGGAAAGATAGGATGATCACACTGGAGCTCAGACAAACTGCCTTGTGAAAAACTCACAGAAAAAATGAGCACAACAGAAGAGGACCCATGACTTAATTAATACACCCTTCCAAGACATTTAACATGATTAGTCATGGGGAGTTATTACAGCAAGTTAGAACACACCAGAGTTTTTGGGTAATGGCCCACAAGTCCATACTGACAAAACATCAAGGCAAGATTCAGCGCATTTCCCCTGATGGACTGGAAAAGGGGGATAGAATTTTTAAAAAATCCCTCTTGGTGGGCAAGAAAAAGAAAACACACACATTCTATGAAGGGAAATTGAAGGTAAAGTGCATAAAAGCTTAAAATCAAAAAGGTGGGGGTGGGGCCCAAAAATTAAGAGGTACTCCACTAAAACTTGCAGCACACATAGCTTAACAATGAAGAGAGCAGCTATCAGGATTGTCAGGTCAACTGTCTCTCCAGCTTTGTTCTACGATGGCAGACACACGCTTCTCGTACTCCCGCTTGTTCTCCTGGTACAGCTGAGCTGCCTGACTGTTGGCTGGACTGTTGGGGTTTGGTTCATCAAGCAGGGACTGGGGGGAAAAAAGATAAATGCTGAAGGTGAGAATGTTTTAGTGGAAAAATTAACCAGCCTGCATCAACTCATTCATCTACTTAGTCACATGCCTTCACAAATGGTTTCAAGTACACCAATTTTAAACAGGGCTACAGATTACTTGGGCAGTAACTCCAGAATCTTTCAATTTGTCATCTGACTTTTGCAATCACCAAAATATCTATCTGACTTGGTGAATATATTTTCTAAAATTTATACAGCACATTTTTTAAATATCACCATTATTATTACCACTTAATTAATAAAACAGTGCACAAAACAACCATTAAATATAAAAAGGATACACAGAGTAATTTATTTTCAACAGTCTATCTCAATAATTTTTTACACCTTATTAGCAATGATTAGCCTATTGGTCTATTAATCGATTAGTCGATTGACAGAACATTATGTAATGCAATGTTCTGTCAATGTTATTATTTTCTTGTTTCCTTGGTCTTCTATAATTGTAACTGAATATTTTAGGTTTTGGACTGTTGGTCTGACGAAACAAGACATTTGAAGATGTCACTTTGGGCTCTAGGAACTTTCACCATTTTCTTACATTTTATACACCAAACAATTAATTGAGAGAATAATCCCCTAACCCTAACTAATAATTTAATTGATACCAAAGATAATCGTTAGTTGGCGCCCTTTGCATCAAATTCAAACCTAGCATTTTCCATTTCCCAGAGGACTCATTTTGTACAATTTTATGTGTTACTTAATCAATGAGTGATTTGTAGTCTAACAACAGAACATTTTATAACAATTCTGATATACAATGAATGATTTCAGTCTTTTATCTAGTAAAAAAACACCAAATATGTGGTAGTTGCAGCTTCTTAATGTTGAAGATAGGGTTTGCTTTTAATCTGTTTTACATCACTAAACTCAATAGCTTTGGTTTTTTCACTTGTGGTTAAAAGTAAAATAAGGCGTGCCTGCATTTATAACATTTATTTAGTGTATTGTTGTTTATTGACACTTCCTACCTGGATAGATGTAAGAATAGAGGAGACATCATAAGTGGGACTCCAACGATTCTGTAGGATGTCCAAACATATACTGCCATCTGCATAGACTGTGGATAAAAACACAATTATACACTACCCACAAATATCAACACTATAATGTGCCAGAAAATAAAACAATATTCCTACCATTTGGATGAAACATCTTTGACACAAATCGTACTGTGGGGGGTTTGTTTGGGTATTCTTCTGTGAACTCTACAATGAGTTTAAATGTACCTGGAACAAAGACAAGACACAAAAACAACGTATTAATGGGCCATTAAACCTGACTGCGTGTTTGTGGTGAAGAATGTTTCAAGGCAGAAAAAGTGTGTTGGAGCAGTGACTTCTCTTGACCTGAACAAAACACTTCGTCTATCTACATGAAAAGTTGTATGTTACAGCTTTAACAACTATAGAAAAAGTACGGAGGAATAATCTTCAACGAAGAAAGAAAAAACAGTTTGGCTTCATACAGGACAGTGGCTGTTGAGAAATACTAACTTACTTTCTTGATTTGCAACACTTACTTAATAACATTGGGTATAAAAATAAGTTTAATAGTTTTATATTCTTAAATTAGATTATGGGAGGAGTATCACAAACCCACAACAGAAAAACAAATGATGAGTGGGTTGTTTGGCAACTGGTATCTATGTAAACATATTCTAAATAGTGGGGTTTGGGTGTGGTAAAGTTAGTATGTTAGAGATGTTTCACATGCAATATAGTGACAACATGGCGTACTACACAAAATAATAAGTCATGAACACAGTGAAATGCTTACCGTCCTCAAAGGGAGTTCCTTCAGGGCTGTGAGGTTAGAGAAAAAATATATTTTGTCATTTATAATGCACTTCACGCAAAAAATGTACAAGATATTTATCTCTCCATATACATTATGCTGTGCATCAATGTCTTACCCAAATATGACTGCATTCCACACCATGATGTTGTTTTCAGATGGGGCACCACTGACACCAGCTGGGGGGTCCTCTTGTAGCCTTCACAGCAAAAAAAAGAGAAAGAAAAAAAGATTATAGAAAGAAAGTTTAGATTTATTCAGCCAGACAACAGAGTCAAGAGAGTCCCATAATCCAATGGTGTCTTTCCTCTTTCAACATTAAGCCACAGCCAAATTTAATATTTCAAATAAATATAACTCCACCTGCCAACGTGGCTGGTGGCAGGTACAGCGGACTAATATGGGTATTAACTTTGTTTTCACGATTCTCATTGGTATTTAAGTAAAAGAAATTAAGCTTCAGCATTGTATAGTTAGTGGTACAATACTTTTCTTCTTATCATATTGAGCCTCGCAAAATAGGACCACTGTTGTTAAAGGTCAAAACTAAAATGTTAATCTCTTACACCCTTTGCAACAAACCTTAGGACACATATCTATTTAATTCTAATACTGTCAGTTGCACAATCACTACAGGGTGCGTGTGAAAGGTTTCAATAGCTTTCTTAGAAACAGATATCATGACTTCAAAACATAGTTCCAAACTGCAATCATTTTCCTGTTCCCTCACTGTCTTAAACCAGTGGTCCTGTCTATAGCTGCACTCCACACCACTCCCAATACCTAGAAAGACCTGTCCAAATCCCTGCTGGTCAACGAGTCCTGTAAAAGACAAAAGCTAGAGTTGCTGAAATTTACAGTGAGATGAAAACAAGTTGGAGGACCCTGAAGTAACCAGGCTCATTTAAAGTGGGATATGGAGGGAGTTTTTGCTCATATTGGCACCCGGTGTTATGTTAGGGTTAGTTCTGTTTGATGCTGACTTAAGAAAATGCAGCCCGAGTATACATTGTGGCTTCCGCTATGGCTTAATGTTGTTCTTCTCACGTTAAACACAGAGTATTCGTTTGAGATTTCTTGATAATACTTGGTGGTTTTAGATCTCGATTCAGAGTAAATCTGTCCATAATTACCTAACACCTTCCAAAGTTTGATTTTAACATAGCTAATGTTGGTTAGCAACGTACATTGTCTAACGGTAGTTAACGTTAATGTTAAAGAAACGACAGGCTTAAATTCACGGAGCACTAACGTTAGATACGTTGCATTAAATGTGTTTTGCCCGAGGATAAAATTGCCGACCGGTCACTTGTCATGGACATTTAAAAGCTAGCTAGTTTAAAGAGTTAGCTAGCAGCCGTAAACTGTGACAGTAACCCAAGTCGACTAACCTGTTAGCATTCCATGTATAAGCTAGCACTATTAGCTTCTAACTACGGGGGGAGCGCTTCTACAAAATTAACGTTATTTCACTTTAAGTGTTTCAGGTTCGTAAAACCACGAGATAAACCACACAGTCTTTGCGTTACGTTCGTATTTTACTGTGGAGATTACTGAATCAATAGGTTTACTTAAAAAAAAATACTGGTTAGCTATGCCAAGCTAACGAAAGCTAGGCTAATGTTAGCTGTTTTCGACAAATCATAGCTAACTAACATTATCGGCATCGGTATAATTTCTGACCATCAACTCACCGTTTAAAATCTCTCATAAGTCTTCTTCTAGCCGGGGTTGACATGGTTTAAATTGTGGAACACGTGTTGACAACACTGACACGTTAACAGGAGCTTATTTTATAAAAACGTTATATTGTATTTAATAGTTACTTTACACATTCACAGTAAACCCGTTCACAGTACCCCGACGATCCCCGTTGCTCTCGATAATCCTGCCTCTCTGGTTAGCCCAGCTAGGTTTACAGGACGATACCACATCATGGAAAGAGGAGACAATTTTGAGTGCTAAGTTCAACATCATTTCTGGCATTGGAGTATCAGTTCAAGCATCCAGTGCCGTTAACAAAACATATTTTAGAATACATTATGCTATATACCGGCAAGATACATGTACCTACTACGTTGTTTTATTTAACAGCATTTGTTTTTTCTCCCCATTCTCATCGAGGGCGTCGTATGTCACGGGGCGTGGTCACAGTGACGTGGTGTTTGTGCAGCACAGCTATGATGAAGGTCGCTCCTGGTGACAGGTGACTGTTGGCACAGTGAATACACCACTATAGTTGTGCCCCTAGATGTGAGGCTGGAGTTGGGTAGCCTCGTGTGCTCCACTTAGAGCACAATTCTGGATAAAACGGGCTAACCAACACTTTGATCAATGCAATTAGGTCATAAATACACATTAAAACCAACAGAAAATAGCTTTGGCTTTCTATAGTAAAAAAAAAAAAAACATAAAACAGCCCCCAAAACATGAAGCAGAGAAAGTTTTAAGACTTAAAATAGATTAAATATCTTAAATACCACGATTTTCTATGCAGCCAACAAAATGAATACAGATAATTTATTATTGGTTAACATGGGATCTCTATTATCTATACTTGTGAAGCAGACCAAAAATAAACTGAAGAATGATCAAACTTTAATTTTTGCAAAACTTTTTTTTTAATTATTAAGGAGTAACATGGGATGTAGTTGCACTGTTTTTATTAACATCAAGAGTGAGGGATCACCCCACTTCTACTCAAGACAGAAACAAAATTTAAGCATTGGCAGTGGTTCAGTACAGATGCTTACTTTAGTGTATATCAGAGCAAGGCTATTTACAGCTTAATCAAACTTTAATAATAAGCTAAACAAACATGTTCTCTTTAACAACACAAACACTTCTTAATCAACTTTATCAATTACAAATTTGATTCCATCCTCAACAATAGGCCGGCCCTTTCCAAAAATGAAAAATAACTCCAATGAATAACTGTACCACTCAATGGTTTTAAGGCAAATGGATGCTTTTTTAGGCTTATATAACATTCAGGCAACAAGGACGGCCTGCCAGCTAGATCTTTTGTACTTTAGGATCCGTGGTAAAGAAGCATGGTGCTGAAAAGGGCATGGTCATACAACTGCTCTGCTTTCACAGACTTCTGGTGCTCCACTGCAGTGCTGTTGTTCTCAGGTGAGTCACTGTAGACGAGTTGGCCATGGACGGTTTCTGCTGCCGGGTCACACCCAAATGGAAGCTGTGGTTGATTGTGACCATTTGATGAAAAATCCTCACAGTGTGTCTCATCTGCTACTGGAAATGAGACAAATAGTCAAAGGGCATATGCATTATGAATTTGTGACCATATTCCTGCTTCTATAAACAAGAGACGCAGGGAAAACAAAAAAAACACTGGATTGATTTTGTTTCGCACAATTGTTAAAAGGGGGCTTGTAATGAGCAGCCAACTACAAAGAAGTTTAGAAGCCACCATGTGACCGCATTTCAACACACGAGAGAAAAAACGTTTTTTGGCTTTGGATTACCCTTTGGATTACTTGCAAAAAGTTGATCAATAAATTGCAACATACATTCCAAAGCCTTACCTAACCCCACAAGTTTTGACCTGAGACCTTGTTTTTAAATAGGTCACATCCTGATCTGTGGTTGCTTTGACTTACAGTTAATGCTGTATGACACAGTGACCTAGTTCTGTCTCCACGGTGGTATTTAAGCTACTGCGTCAAGTCAAGAAAATCTTAAATCTTCCAGACGTGTTGGCATGCCATAATCCAAAACCCAACATAACGAGCAGATGTGATTTAAATTAGAGAAGTTTAGTTTGGTGAAATTAGTTTCACGTTTATAACCCTTCCTTTGCATTAATTTGAAAATTATTCAACTTTTTTTTTGCAGGCCAGCAAAAATGCCATAGGGACAGGACTTGACAGATGCACCAGAATACATCAAGAAAACAAAAGCCCACCACAATTATAAAATTGATCAACATTTAATGATTTCACACAATCAAGTACAAAGCTAAACCTGCTCAGTACTAAGCAATGGATGTTCCAAATTGAATGACTATACACTCAAACCTTCTGGCATGTAAAACAAAATAAACAGACACCACCTGCAACATGAACTAGTACTACAAAATACAGAAATAATTTCCCTTACCAGTATCTATAAAAGTTGAAAATAATGTACATTAAGTTATTGTTCAACTATTCAATACAGCTCAAGAAATAAGGCTTTTTTGCAAATACATGCAAACTTTCTTGAGCAGTACTGTTTATTCATAACTATTGATTGTAAAATGACCAATTACCAATTTTCAAAATCAGACTAGGTATTATTTTATAACATTTAGATGTGCAAGCCCTGCTTTTTGCCTAAAATACCTTGCTAACACGCACACAGTAAATGTTCACCATACTTGAGAATCAAATAAGCACACTGCCAAAATGAACACAAAGGAAAAACTGAGGAATAACCAAACTCCAAGCGCATGGACCACTATGTCTTAGTACATCTACATCTACAAACTACAAAAAAGCTGCACAGTGAATCGTTTCTACTTAACGAGCTACATTCATGTTGGGATATGCTTTGGCATAAGGTCATTCTTGAGTACAAAACATTGTCAGCTAATGTGTGATAGGAGTTAACATCAGTGTATATTAAAAAGATATATATTAATGTTTAGGGACTTTTTACATAAATGTCATCCTCAATTGAGCATTATTTAAAAAGTCCAATTACCATTTAAATATTACATTTCATGTATATACTAATTATGCTCTTTTTTTGCCATTTCTCTTAATAGAATTGTAAAGAAACACTTTTTCTACCCTATTTGGGATGAGAATAAACCTTTGTTAGCTATTCCATATGTTCCCAGCACAAGGCCAATTAAAACATCTTCAGGTGACCAAGTTGCCCCTTTTCCTATTATGCGACAATGCATAATTTAACAAGCAATAATTAAGACAGATTTGAAACGTGACCAAGACTCATTTTTTCCATTAAGCCAATATGACCTACATTTGCACCAGTTGAGGGAATGCCAATCATTTTATCTAGGATGTTGTTGTATTAATTGTGCAAAACAAAACTCATCCTTTTATTATAAACCTAAAAAAAAATAAGGATTACACAACAATTATCTGTATAACTGGACGGATGCATTGTATAACTGTGTAACAAAGAAATCTGAATATTTTTATCCATCCCAGTATAATCGGATACATGGAATAGTAGAAAATACAGCACACACACTGCTATACATCTTTCAAATGTAGCTTACCACCAGATCAAAACAAATGAATTCCTTTATGCATGTATTGTGCAAAAATACATAGCCAGATGATACCAAAAAGATATACTGCACAAATATGCACATTAGCGTGTGCCACTACACACATGCACACACAAGCCCTCTACAGGTAGGCATAAGAGTTGGTGCAGCGACAAGGCGTCTGCATTGATGCCACAGTGATGACCTCCAGCTCTTTAGTTGCAGGGCTCGGCCTGTCCTGTCCCCCCTGGTCCTCACACTGATCCATGGCCCCTGACCCTTGTGGTGGTGCAAACCCATTCAGCCCAAATGCAAAGGGTCCTGGCCCACCTGAGGTTACAGTCGCTGCCAACTCCATGTTCATGCTTTCCATCTGGGCCTCTCCAGCACCACCCAGTGGCCCGTTCCCATTCAGCAATTCTGGTGGCATGCTCAGACCTAAGAGAAAGAGATGCATACAAAAATTATGCTAGGAATGATATTTGAAAAGAACATTTTTAACCTCTGAAACACTAGGCCATGATATAAGGCTCCAGGTGAATCTCTTGCCGTTACTGCATCCATGGCATGAAGGCATTTCTGCCTTTAGAAATTAAACCTACAAAACTAAATTTTTCAAATTTGTTTCTACTGGCTAAAATAAAAATCTGCCCCGCTGAATTGTTTTAAGTGTTACAGAACCATAACTATTTACAGTCAAAGCTCCAAAAACCCAGTTCTTAAGTTTCTTGTCATCCACTTTTGGGTAACTGTGGTTCTGAACTTCAAGCCCACCCACTCTGTTGAATGGCTTTAAGTGGAGAATGTCAACCTTAGATTGAGAATTTGTACGCATAAGTTGTAACCATCCCTCAGCTCCTTCTTCTGGTATTACAATACTGCACAATTAAATGAATATTTGGTTTTAAAACAAAAAATAGTTACAGTTGATGCCAGAGCCTGATGCTAAAATAAAATAAGTTGTGTGAAGTTGGGTTGTATAATTACACAGGATTTTAAAGTCTACATATAGGGTGCAGGCACATATCTTTTATATCAGCCTAACCTTTTTATATGAAGTCATACACAGACAGATCCCACATGGAGCCGTCCTGTCTGTGCTCAAAAATGCTGTGTATTTGTCTTAAGCAACAATGTTCTGTAATTTTGTCCTCATGACTGCATGTGCAGCAGTGTAAGCTATTAGTAGATGTTCAAGCTGGAGAATACTGCTATTTTTCCTTTCAAAGAAACCTGGAAATAAATGTAAATCTAAAAGTAAGTAGAAACACATTTGATCAGCTTAGTGACCTACCGTTAGGTCTAGACTTCTTCACTGGGTTTGCTTCCATGCCATCGAACGACCTCTTTCTGTTGGGCACGCCATTCGAGAAGCTGCGCCCCTGGATAGTGGGGTGAGTGTGGCCCCCATTCTGGGTCATGCCATTCAGAAAAGCCCCGTTATGGGACTGAGCCATGTTTTGTTGGAAGTTCTGGGCATTGGAGAGAATCTCAGCACACTCCTGGAATCCCTGGGCGCGGGCCAGGTCAGCAGCAGTCAGCCCACTGGCATTCCTCATACTGCACAACGGGAAGGAGGAGTGTTAGAGACACTCACTGTACGTTTGATTTACACAAAAAACAAACAAAATAAGACACGCCCAAGCGCACACACACACACACACACACACACAGGCACACACATACAGATTCATTAAACAAGTATTCGTACACACAGACAGACAGACAGACAGACAGACACACAGATGAATAGAAATAGCCTGTGCTGCTCTACCCTCTCACATCTTCTTCGTCATCTTCATGAAAGATGACGACTGATCCTTTTGGATCATTTGCATCTTCCATAGAACTTAAATCTGGGCACAGTTTCCAAATAATTAGGGAAACATGTCTGCTGCAAAAGGACATGATTAAGACAACTGAAGGTATGTAACAGTATATTTGAATGAAAACCTGTAATAATCTGACAAACCGGACAAGATGATTAAGATATTTCTATCAAATGATCCACTGATTCCAGAGGAGACTTTCTGTAGGTGATGTAAAGAGTTTAGTTTTGTCTTCAGGACAAATGTGACATCAAGGAGGATTTTGCATAAGGTGAAAGGCCGCAGTCATCTCAATTTTCCACCGGTGATTACTGCTCAAGGATTTCTGTAATGCCGCATCCTAATTCCAGTCAGTCAATGAAGTAGCCAAATCTCACATTCAAGCTGCAAAAAAAGATAAACCTGGAGAGGTGCACATGTCCGCAAGAATGTACACTGTCTATAATGGGAAGCTAAAAATGGAAAATAAGCTGTATTTCCGAAAACAAAAGTGCAACAGAGACTGGCAAAGAAAGACTGTAGAATTCTTCCAAGACAAGAACAAAATTCAGAAGTTCATCATCCACAGGAGGCCAGGACGTGACAGAGTTGTATCTTCAGAGGAAACTCCACAGAGTCAGTGGTTAAGAGGGAGAATGAAACAAGGACAAAGTGCAACCTTTAACTGTTAGAAATCCAGACGTCTTCTCTTGGGAAGGTGAAGCTATAGAGATATGGTCTTCATCTTGTTTCAAGAAAGATGAACAAGAGAATGAAAAAAAAAAAGGAGAAACAGCTGTACTACTCTAAGAGGCGTTTGTACAACCATTCATAAGTCAGAATAGTCTTTGCACTACGTACAGTTGTGTTAATCATGTCCAGTTGCAGCAGGAATAAGGTGATTTTCTGAGTGTGATAATGAATGAGCAAAGAGTACTGTGTCACAGGTTTTCAATTTTCAGATTTGCACATGAGTATGGAAGCAATTTCACTGGAAAATAAAACCATGACAGATAACTAGTCTTCGCAAGTCAATGCAATTAAATAAAACTATATAAATTAAGAATAAACTCTTATCTGTATGTTGTTGCTGCAGTTATTTGTCAATGTTCTCCTGCTGATGTGAAATTAACGTGCAGGTCTACCCCTAACCAATAGAGGCCTTTTAGCTTAATGAGAATTTCTCTCCTCTTCACTGGCCAATTACACAACAATACTGCACTGTCTAAATGTCATTGCACTGCAAAATGAGTTCTCTAAGCAAACAGCCATGTCTTTGTCAAAAAATTGGGACTCTGGCTCACATCCAAGCTTGTACTTACTATTAAAAATGTGACAGAAAAAATGAACCAGAGAATAGTTAATGAATAATTGGTGGCTGATGATTTAACTGTATGATTAAACACTATGTTTTCTTCCTTCTATTTTATTTAACTATTTACTGCTAAGTAAAAACCAAGTGACACTGACTTCCACACAATGAGGCAGAATTTAAAGTACACTGCTACTGTTTGGTCATTCATTATGTTTAAAAATTGTTCTTTCTCAGCATTTTTATCTGAACAGTTGTGCAAAAAAGAAACATTTCAAGAGCTAGTGCACATGAAAAACATTTTATAAAGAATTTAAGATTGAAAAAACAAAAAAATTAAAATCACACAATAACTTGTTGCACATTACCCGTCCCCTTCAAAATTAACGCTTCCAAAGAATTATTCCAAGAGACTACATTTATATCAAAAACCTTTTTGAGGTAAAGTAGATGGATTGGTCTCACTCTAAGGAATAGAATAGAAATTCTACTATTTACATGTCATTAGCTGCTGTCTTTAACCCTCAGTCAATTCAACAATTTAGCACTCTAAAAAACTAAATTTCTCTCTGAACAGAAAAGGTTTCTCTAAACAAATCTACTTACTGTAAGCAAAATACATTTTAAGGAAGGAATTATTTTAATTATTTTTCCTTTAAGCAATAATCAGATACTGTCAACTACATTTATTGTAATTCTTTCCATGTTAAATGCTACACAAAGTACTTGTCATACTTGTTGTCCAGAGGAAGTCCAGTGATAAAGTCTGCGGCTTCTGGAGCCACATTTGTGTTGACCTCAGATCAAATCCCACCAAACCTTCCCATCTCTCCAACTCTGGCTTTAGTTTTTCAATGTTTCAAATGTGATACTGAGGGTGGCTGTTAAATCCACCCGTCATTTTAGGCAGGGTGCAAAATTAACTATTTTTGTCCACCAGCTAAATGGCTTGTGAATGTTCAAATTTTACCAGCCATTCAATAGGTTACCATTGTTTTTGGGCTAGTGAGTGAAGCAAATCTACCAGCCACCTGCATATTTTACGAGCATTTGGCTGGTAGCTGGTGCTAATTTTGTGCCCTGATTTTAAGGGGAATAAAGTATCTCGATTTTATTTACAAAGCAGTTATAGAAACGGCAGATTTGTGCTTATCCCAGCCTTGATTTAAGGTTGGACCAAAAAGACGCAAGGAGGGTTTCGAGTGCTGTAGCGTTACAACAGCAGATGTTATGGAACATTTTTCTTGGATACACAAAAAGACAAGCTAGATGATCTGAAATAGGACACAAAGTGTCAAATGACTGACTGTTACAGTCAAATTCTGCTCAAATCAGATCTGGAAATCTGGAAATAATAAATTAACATATTTTTTCTGATGAACTCGTTGCAAATGTCTCATTACTCTCACTACAATTCTTTATTAAATCCCCAACTCTCTAATTGAGCTTTATTTTATTCTGCAGCTCAAATTCCAACTTTATTTCTTCTTCCACCTTGGATTAGTCAATAATCCCTTCACAATATCCTAAAAACAATATTCCTTTAGTGAGACCTGACATCTACTGTAAGCACTGATCCAAAAAAAATGGATGACAGTACGCTAATTAACCTGGGTTTGGTGTGGAAATTGAAAAAGGAAGCGTTAATTTTTTGTAAATGCCTGGTATGCTTTGCTTTTCCGTCCTAAGCACACAATATATGTATCTTCTCTAACTATCGTCTAACCTTCCAGAGGCAGCCTATTATCATGCTACATGTTGACATGGGACTCACGTGATTAAACCTGTCCATATAAAGGGCTCCTATGGTTAGTTCACAAAATCAAAAACAAATCATAAAATAAAAATAAAAAAAGACTAGATACAGGAACAATCATGGATAATAAGCAAAGCATGCAGGTCTAAAACTTTAGTTTTGATTCATAAAAACCTAGCATTAAAACCAATCACCGCAAGAAATACCTCAACAGTTTGCCAGTGTGTAGATAGGAAGCGATAGTGAGAACACTCAATGCCACAACAGTGCGGCTATCCCAGGGAACGGGGCAGACTCAGCAGTGTCTATTCTCCCCCTTTCTAGGATTACTTGAAAAAACCAAGTCATTTCCAATTCAATGGCTGCAAAACATTAAGACGTACGGTTCTGTTTCTGTTAACAGTATAGAAAACGTTTTTTTGTAACTTATTGTCACTTTCATAAAGGAAAAGGTGACAAAGATTAGATGTCAAAACAGACTACGATATTGTATAGGGTTAATACTGTGACACACAAAATAAAACATTTCTGTGTATAAAGTAAAATATTTGGTACAGTGAAATGACAGTGAATAACCATTGCAACAGGATGATTGTTAGCATTACACAGTTCAGTACATGATGCTATGCAAATCTAACCCATCTCACTCAGCTGCTCTAAGCCTCTGTCTCTGCACTACTCTCATCACCGGCAGCCTCTAAACACTTTCCTACCTGCTGCTAGCTTGCTAATGGACCACCTTAACACTTTGAGGCTCATGACAAATAATAAAAACCTATTTTTTAACAATGGAAATTGTTCTAGGTCTTTGATGTTTTTAATATTTAAGATTGTTTAAACACATCTAGATTACACTTAGAGGTATGGACATTAAAGATATCAAAATTATCCCAGCATTGTTTAGACATTACTTTTATTAAATATTAGAGATTTAAAATTTAAATCACACAAGGTAAAGTCAAGCTAATTTTTGTTCCATTGAGTCGAATAGATTTTAATTATATTTTATATTATGTTTTATCCAGGAAAAATCTCCTTTAATGAAAGTATGTAAAGTATCATGTTCTAACATTTAATTTAGACACAATAACCATGAACATTGTTTTTAACATGAGAATTTTGTCCGATTAGGATTAAATGGAGAGACAATAAGAGGAAGTGGGCAAATGAGACCAGTCTCTTCATTAAGGCTGGGTAACACCACAAGACTGTTCCAGTCTTACAGAGCTGACACAATTCAGATATGGTACTTGCTGTCCCAATGGAAACTTCTTCTCACTTTGTAATGGGACAAAGATAAACATCACACGAGGATGAGCGCACTTCCCTCTTCTGTCATTCAAATACATTTATCTCTTCGACCGGAACCAGGGCTCTCCAGTGCAAGCATGGACAAGGAAAAATGCCTGTGTGTGAATATGTAAATATAAAATAGGGGTATTAGTGCAAAGGACAGTTGGTTGGGCCATAGGAAACAGGGAAATCCAGTAAAGGATTCCCACCGGTGGTATGTTAGGGTTAGGGTTCAGTTCCAGTTGACCTCATATTTAGTTCTGCGTTTCATGAAAATATATAAAAGCCTCTGAGGGTGAAAGCTTTAGTTCATCTTTTGGACTATGAAATGCATCAAAACATTTCAGAGGTAGATCAGAAGTATCAGGCCCTCGACTCAAACCCACAGCCAGCCATCGGATGCTGATCATCTGTGGTCTGTAGTTTTTGTGGTGTCTGGAACCACAGTCAGACTCTTTTGGCAGCTGTTTCAGCCAACTGAGTGTTATGAATCAGTGGTGGGGGCAGATGGTGAGAGAGCTCTCTGAACTGCAGTTCCGCCTAATGAGTCAGAGATGGATCCATTTAGTTTTGTTTCTCCTCACTGTTGACCTCCGCCTCTTCTTCTTCAGCAAGCACAAAGGCTGACAATGCCAGTGCAAAGAAGAGCAGGAAAAGTCACAGCTGCAAAGTGGTCTAAAATATATTCCAAGCAGTTAGACCATTTATGAATACAGACAAACTACTTATTTCCTCTAATGAAGGCACGGGCCAGCTGGCGTGTTGTAGTCTTTGAGGTGTATTCAAGAGCAGCAGAAGATGGGACATGTGGCATGAGGTGGCATAACGCGTTTGATCAGAAGACAAGGGCCCTTCACTCAAGAATCTTTGCAAAGGAAGTCAACAAGGTGAGCAGTTAGCAAAGGAGGTTTCCAGCAAGACAACTCAGTGATAATGGCAAGGATTCAAATATTACTGACAAAAAGTTCTGTGTCCATATCATTAATGTGATGCAGCAAATCCTGCTTGTATGAAGCAAAACATATAGCAGCATCACTGTTGAGGTATTTGGAGGCATTGATTACTAATAATGTTGATGTGGGTGTCTTAAGTTTCAATAAAGAACAAATGATTAAACCCCACTTAATAGATCTAGAACTACAAATGGGAATACTTCACTGGAGTTTATCTCTAAAACAGACTCCATTAAAGTGTATTTGTCATTAAGTCAGCTACAGTGTTAGTCAGAATGCTTCTTGCAGCGGGTTCCACTGTAGACTGTTCATTGGCATCTGAGTTTTGTTGTGGACGTCAGCAAAGAGGCAATTCTTCTTAGATGTGTGGCAATGGGGAGCTTAAAGCCGTCTTCAAGGATGAAAGAAACCACCACACACGTATGGCCGGCAAAATGACAGATCTTAGAGGGAAGACTGAGAGCATGTAATGTATCCAGGACATTAATAAAATCTGTTAAAAATAAAGTTCAACGTACATTGTGATGGCCGTGGTCCTGGGTTATTTACAGGTAAACATTTACTGTAATTTATTATGTATATTGTTGATTTGCTGAAATATTATTGCAATTCAAAAATGGGTTATAGCTGAAAAGGGAATTTTACAGCCCAGTTTATACATGACTAGCTAAGGATAGTAATGAGACCTGCATTTATGATTATGAATGACTATGTGAATATAGCAATTTGCACACAAAATGTTCAAATCAAATGATATTCCACAGTATTTTCTGACTGTGCCACACAACACATTGAAGGTTATACAAGCAACACAATAGTATTAATCCAAATGGCATATTGATTTACTTAATTTCTTTGCATATCAATGTGTATTTGTTCAATACTTTGTCTTATGTGTATATATGTTCATAGACTATATATATATATATCATATGCACACATATGGATTATTTGGCTTTCAAATGATTTTAGGCTTTGAGTAATTTTTCTTTTGCTAGACTTCTTATTTATATTATTAAAAAGAAAATATAAGTGAAAAATGTTAATGTTATTGGTAACAGTTTGACATTTGACACCAATTTAAGAAGTTATTTTGTCATGAGCCTCATTCCCACCTAGTGTGACTTAGTTTCCCTCCCAGTTGTGCCCCACTACATTTCTGGATCATAAGTAAAAAAAAAAAAAATAATAACTTGATAATAAACTAAACTAAATGTAATATCTGTGATCTGCAGGGGGGAAAAATCACATATCATTTTCATCATAAACATTACTCATCAGCTGATAACCAAATGCACATTAAAAGACCTCAACAAGAAATGAAGCATTTATTAAACATGTCTGCATGAACGCATTGGATTTAATTTGTTGAAACAGCCAAATCAACCAGGGGTTTCATATGCCATGGAAAATGAAGCAAATCGCCTTAATGGTTTACAGTCTGACTCTGTCTCAGCTGTCAGGATCAACTACTCTAATTATTTTATTTTTAGTTTGCGTTTTATGTCACTAGGGCCATGTAGTCCAATAAAAAACTCCAAGGAAGAAATTATACATTTGGGTTTCAACCTTATTGAAACCAGAGGTAACTAGAGGCCCAAGGCCAGCAAAACTAGTATCAAACTTCATTCAATAATGTCAAATACAAATGCATTCTCTCCTCATTCTAACAAGGACCTAATAAATAGAGACAATATGTCACTATGGAATCTGATTCACTTTTTTTTACTGACATTATTTGCTGAGCTCAGATGACAGGAAAAAAAACATACAAAAGCTACACACAATCAACTGGGCATCTACAAACTCCCTGGTTGTTTTGGGTCTCTGGACATCAATGGTGTCAGAAAAAAAAGGCATACAGCTTGTTGCAAAAAAAACAAAAACGCAAGTAAAACAATAGTTTACCTGAGAAAGAAAAAATGACGAATTTACCATTTCAACTTTTAATGTTAGCTTCCTAGAATATTATATATTCTACTTCAAATGCTGACTTACACGCAGTTGTTACTCTAGACTAACAAAACATGAACTGCTTTATAAAACTGTGATATAAGTATGAGTAACAAACAGCTCTACAAGTAAAGTTTGCATACTTTGCATACTACAACACACAATCATTTGTAATTGTTTTATCTCCCTACAGGTCTTAGGTCTAAATGTAAGAAACAGGAAAGATGGGTTGTGTCTCGAATGCCTTTGTTCATGCTTCAGGTGCACCAACAATAATAGAATGTATTCTATAAATGGAAAAGCACAAAAGCAGCTGCCAACTAAAAAGGTGTGGCTAAGCAATACAACTGAGGTAGATTATGTATCCACTTCCTAAAACACCTCTAAGAAACAGGGTGGCCTGGTCTGGTTAAAATCATATGGTAAAATTCATTATCTTACAATCCATTTTATTTTGATTTTTTTTATCTTGTCAGTACTAAAGCATTCTTTGTTTCATTTAAAATATAAATGTAGATATGACAGCAGCCAAAATAGTCAAAACTAAGAAATCTGATCTTGTAGTTCTTGTGCAGTCTCCTAAAAATGTAAAGTATGCAACTTATTATGTATGATCTATGCATTTTCATTCTATGCAACAGAAATATAGCCTTTTAATACTGACAGTTAAAGGGCTTCAGAAAATGAGGCAATGTGCATTTGGTCATCTAGTCAAGCTGTCTATATAAGACACTAACCAAAACAAGTGTTAACAAAGAAAACCACACTCTAGACTTAACAAAGATCATGCAATATGGCCTACTAGGCTAAGAACAGTTTATCAACCTTTACATTAAGTTGTCCTCGTGTTCGTGTAATAATTGTGCTGGATTTACAAAGCTGTTAGTTACTATCAAAGGCACCATGCCGAGTTAATGATCTACTTTTATCAAAAATGCCGCTCTTCCTGTAGTCACAAAGATAATATTAAAGTGTCTGCTACATATAGATGAAAGGCACTTATAAATCATTCTCTAAGAACCCAATAAGTGTTGGCTAATGTTATTACACACAGAGGGCAACTTAATGCTAATTGTTGCAATGATAAACAACAATTTCAAGGATTAACAAAATGTGTCACATTTTCAAGGGAGCACCACCAATTTTTATTATTTAACAACGCATCTCATGATCAAACTGTTTGAAGCTGGATTTGTTAAAGTGTATTTTGTCTTGTAAACTTTAGCATTCTGCAACAAAAAAGTTTAAAAGCTATCTAAAAATCAACTCTAAAGTTAAAATGCATTGCTATTTAATAAACGGCACCACAATCATTCATTAAAAGCCGCTGGAGAAAGAGATAGAAATGTTTCACACAATTCTTTGGTGTACAATTTTAACACCAGAATTGAACACACATGAGCAGGACAAGGTGGTGTTTTACTGTATGGATCTTTAAAAAGACTACTTCTGCTCTCAGTTTGATCTTCTCTTGAAAGTTATGCTCAAATTTTAATAATACGATGTCCAGCACTGTTTACAGTTACACATAGTATACATTCTAAAGGGATTTAGTGTAAAGTTACCATTTAATAGAGCCGCTGGCATCTGGCTGGGTGTGTGGAGGACAGCCATAGTATCAAAAAATGTAAAGTTGCAAATTACTTAAAAGTTCTTACATTTGCATGTTTCGCAAATTGATATTTGTTCGGACCTGTGAAGTTAATGTGCAGATCCTCTGACTGTCTTATTTGCAACACTGTAGAAACCGCATTTAAATCTAGCATGTAAATGTCATCACTGCTCCGATTTGAGTTTGGTGGCGATCCCTTGTAAAGGTGTAACTGAGATGTTGGATAGTACAGAGGAAAAGAAATGAAGATACAGATCTGATCACAGGACTTACTCAGCTTTCGCTCCCTGAATCAAGAGAGCGTTGATACACTCCAGGCTGCCCGCACGAGCAGCCTTGTGGATGGGCGTCTCACCCACATAGTCCTGAGTGATGACAAAAGACTGCAGTTACACACAGAAAAGCATGACTGCAGAAGTAGGAAACACTTGTCTGTTTCAGATACTAACTATATATACACAGTAGGTTTTTAATCAAATATACCCTCCCTAACTGCCTCTTTCAACATTTCCAAGGTTAAAAGACAGACTCCAGGAACAAACAGGGCAGAGCCTGAACTTTTCACCCAGACTTCACCACCGCCCACGCACATTTACAGTTGCACATTAGTAAGAGTGCAGATGGAAGAGAGAAAAAAAAAGCATTCACCAGGAGACTGTCTCTAACCACAATGTAATGTGGGCCGCGCTCAAATACTGAGCTATTATCCTCAACACCAGCCAAGTCAAAATATTATGAATCCAAGGGAGGGAAGGTCATAAATACTAGAATTTCCCCAGGTGTTTATTTCAACATATGCTGAGCAAATTCAAAGCCAATTGTTAGAAATGTGTTTCATGGTGACGGCAACACGTTATGTCATCGTGACCTACTAATCTGATTTCTCTCAAAGTGCAGTGGAGCATTAAATATAGCCCCAGTCCATGAAGTCTGTGCATGAAAATACATGGAGTGGAAAAGACATGACGAGTAGAACACATAACAGTCTGAGAGCAAATGCACTGTCAGAAAATGGGATAGATAAACTGCGAGGGTCGTGACCCCACTTTAGAGTGATCCTTCTTGATGGGATCAGTCTGAGCTCAATCTCTCACACATGTGTACCTCTGCCTGTATATATTTGAGGGTTTTTTTTGTGAAAGATTATATTTAGATGCATCTCTCCAGGAAATGTCAACAAGGAAAATTCCTGTAAACTTACTCAAGAAGTTGGGTGAGTTTCAAAGTACCAAACTGAACCGTTTAATTCCCTGGTGTACAGTGTGCAGGCATGTGTTGAGTATGCATCTGATGTTGTACCTGTCTGTTAATATCTGCACCAGCTTGGAGTAGCCATAACAAGCACTCAGGGTGGCCCCCAAATGCAGCAATGTGAGTGGGCGTCTGTGCAAACCTGGAGGTCACCGCATTCACACCACAGCCCACCTGAACCAGACGCATCACACACTCCAACTGTGGGGAGACAAGGGTAATACATATAGACAGATTATAGGGTATGTGCAGTGATTCATTCATTGCTTTCGACATTGGGCAGGTATTGACAAGTGTAGTAACGTAGCTGGCTAGAGGAAAGAAATGCAACAGTATTGTGTGGCCTGGCCCAGTCTCTGAGTCTTTCATAGCTCTTGCTGTGCCAACTGTGAGCTTGCCCTTCCCAATGTGTAGTTAGAGTAAAACAAATCTCAGCACAAGTATTTGTGCGTGTTAAGGAGAGGTCAATACACAGTTAGAAATGCGTCACTAAGGTTGAAAGTTGACTTGGAAGTTGCTTTCAACCTGCCACACGTGTAATATATATACATACAAGTAAAGCTTTTAGAAGAAATTACATAAGTAAATGGAAAATTAATTACTGACCATTAGTTACAGTTTTGTGCTCAGATATCACATAGGTTTTTGGTAATATCAGTTAGTTAACCAGCGTTAGTTAAGTTAACGTTAGTTCTTAGTCAGCGTCTCATCCAACGGCCATTAAGTTAATGTTAATATTGTTCCCGCTCAACGTAACGTTAAGCTTTTTCCTCGCAAAACCGTGCTTATAAACAAACGTAACGTTACCTAAAATGTAATGGATACCCGTACAATTTATGAAAAAGCCGTTAGCTATAGAGCGGTATCAATTTCACGTTTATAGCCCATTGTCTGCCTCCAGTTAACGATGGCTGCTTTTTACTCTCATCAGCCAACAGTTAAGGCAAACATCAGGAAATGGCCGAGACGAGGCTCATGTCGGAGAGCATTCTGGACAACGTTTCACCAAAAGAAAACCCGGTCCGTCAAAACACCCATCTAGTGAGCTACCTTTCCGAAATGAGCGCCCCAGTGTATGGGCGTCCAGCCGTAGAAGGTGTCCTCCACCGCGAGGTCAGCCGGGTTTGAGGTGCACTGAAGGAGGGAGCACAAGACACCGACATCTCCATCCCTGCATGCCCGATGGAGAGGGAAGCGGCTGTTTAAGACCTCCTCACTCGAGAATCCAGACTCCACTCCCACCGACATTGTCGCAAAACGGAGGAAAAGGATAAATGATAAACAACTACTTTAGAACAGACAACAAAATGACTAGCTGTTGTTTTATTCTGGTCGCTGATGGAGTGCCTGCGTATCAGGGCACACGCCACCCTGGCTGCTGGGTCTTTCTTTCTGCCTGACAACACAAAGCAGAAAGGGCAGAGCCACGCGCCGAAGTGAAACTTGAGAAGCGCCGAGTAAGCTGCAAACTGTGGGCTGGATTTCACTATTCCTGACTTTTGTTCTTGTTCTTCGTCTTCTTCTTCTTTGAGGTTTAACGGCAGCTGGTATCGTTAGTGTTGCATTACTACCATCTTACTTCTACAATGTCTGGTTTCCTAAACATCTTCTACTTTATCCACTTCCACCAAACTCCAGTATGATCTTTAATCATGCTCCAGTTCGCCATAATCTTTTCATTTCTTCCATTATGTTCTTTCTCTCGTAGCTGTTTCCCTGTCATGTGCAGTGTGCCATCCGGGTAAATGTGTCCTCTCCTTTACCTACTCATTATTATTATTGACTAATTATGATTTTCTTCTCTACAATGCCCTTTCCTTCTGATTTTCTAGCAGTATTCACCTTATGGTGTTTTTGGTTTGTTAGCAAACAGCTTTCAGCAGCATTACCGCCATCTTCTGGACAGCAGTGTGGGTCGGAATGGACTCTCGAGTTTTAAAGATGCACTAATGTTTTCATGGCCACAACAAGGGGGCAGAAGAACTTCAGAAATAAGCTGGTAGACATAGCACAGACAAGATGGCTTACCAACTAGGAAAAGCGGGCCCCAGAAGTAAAGAGACCTTGAAAGCTCCAGGCTTAATCTGTGTAAATTGTTTGGGAATATGCACCACTGAAGTGTGCTGACAATAAGGGCCTTAAATGACAAGTGTCTTAAAAGAATAATTGCATGCACATATGAAAGCACTGTTGTTCACTTTAATCATTCCTCCTGTCAATACTAGCCCCAAAGAGATCCCTTCCCAAAGCATTTTCAGTGAAAGTGATGGGGGACAAAATCCTATTTCTGTGCAAAAATTAATTCTGAAGTTCAACCAAAGCTAACATGAGGCTTCAGCAATGTTTGACAAATCAAGTGCATATCTTCCGAAGTTAGTCTGCTGCAGTTCAGCAAGGAAACACAAAGAGAAAAATCTGGTACTAAAAAGACTGTAACTTTGGAAGGTACCCATTTAATTGTCTGACTGCGAAAGTCTCATATTAGCTGCAGCTGAATTTTAGAAGCCAAACACAAAACAAGGACTGTTTTTTTTCTCCCTCATCTCTTACATTCCCTCTTACAGCCAGACTCATCCAGCGCCACTGAGAAAGAATATTTATCATTGCCTTACTGTGGGTCTCACTGAGGAAATCTAATATTTAAGTGTTATATTTCCTCTTTACCACAAGATGGGAGTATACAACAAGAAATGGACAACCACAAGAAAGGTTCTGACACAACCTCTTACACAAGTGGTGATACTGGAATATCTGCTTTTTAAATGTTATTATAATTATTATAGTTGTTTTTTGCACGAGTTTACTTTTTTTACATGACAAACTATTTTCAGCAGCCATAACTGTTTATGAGTATTATTTCTGTACACTAGAGGGAGATATTGACCACAGTAGGTCACCTTTACTGCATGACGTAGTGTTGATTTCCCTCCTGAGCCATAAGAAGCCAATTATGGTTCAATAACCAATCAGTATCATTTTAGTTCAGACCAGTCGCAGTCTTAGATGTAGTTCTGACATAATATGAATATGATGTTTGTATTTTCCTGGTTTCAGTGCAACTATTAATGGGTTGAGCTACACGGATGAAGAAAGCAGACATAATTATTATTATAATCATTGTCATCATTATTATTAGCAGCAGCAGTAGTGGTAGTAGTAGTATTATCATCATACATCTGCAGACACAGTTTTCCTTGTTCTGTTTTGTTACTCCAAAGTGCCAACCGCCCACCCATCCATTTTTTCCTAATCCAGCTTATCCTGTGGGGGGTCGCGGTGGGCCGGAGTCTATCCCAGCATGCACTGGGAGAGCTCCAGAGCTGTTTTCTGTTATGAGGAAGGCGCTAGAATGAAGGGAATGTTAATGAACCTCAGTGAAGTGCGTCATACTGGTATCACTGTGATGATGTCATGCTCCACTTCATTGGCCAACCATTTAACATGGTCTGGGAGGCACTCAGACCATGACCCAGCTCTCCCAAGTCACCCGCTTCACCTCTCTTCAAGGAGTGACATCTAGGTCTGTATTTATGGCTCTGGACTCTCATTAGTACAAGATAACAGCAGTATGCAGAAATGCTTTGAGGAGCAGGGGTCATTTTTTTAAAAAGTGTACCCCTCCTCTTTACACTGTGCTGTCCTCACTCCTAATCATATGAAATGATGTGCATAACACACTCACTTTAATGAATATGGATGAAACAATCAACAGATGTTACAAATATAGAACACATTATGTCACTTATTGCTAAGGCTATGGTTATGGCTTCCTGTAGGCTATGCTAGGCTATATTAAACTGAATATTATTATCACAGTCCATAAAAACATGTTTAAGTCCAACTTTAACAAAAGGTACTTATTGAAGATAAGTATTTAGGGAATTTTTCTGATTTTATAGATGTATAACAACAGGAAGAAGAAGAGAGGTGGAGAATTACTAAGTTCTGTTTCAGGCCTTCCTGTGGCACCAAAAATGTTAGAAAGGGTTATGTATGATCAGCTTAAGCCGGCCGTTCACATGAAAAGTGACGGAAATAGTTGTGTCATGAAAGAAAAAAGAGAGCTAGAGGGAGAAGTTCCAACAGAAATGGTTGGACACAGCCCACCCCCCTAATCCAACATCAGAACGGTGTGTTAGGAGGAGGTTTACGAAGCTATTCGGCCATCAAACAAGCTAACCAAGGCCAACAGTTGAAATGATCTCCATTGTAATAAGAAAATAAAACAGCAACCACAATTCAGATAAATTACGTAAGATTAGTGATTACTAGGGAAAAGGAGTCATATCACTAAGGAAGTAGTAATAGTACTGCTGATACAAAAGTAATCTGTCTTGTGCTTTATTAAAGTAAAATTGTGAGATCCAGTTGTGTTTTAGTATGCTCGTTGCATTGAAACTTCTCAGTACATATCTCTGTGGTGGGTCCTGTAGTGTAACGTGTGAGTGTGGTTGCATTGTTTGCAGTTGTGCAGTGTTATTCAGCGGTTGGTTCAGGTTTGGGTAATGTCTCCTCACTGACTTAAGGCTGTCAGGCGGTTCAATAAGGAGAGCACAGTGTCTTTGGTGCATCGCCTACACCCTCATCATGCAATGTGATTCATGTCAGACAGAATAGTTTGCACTCCTCTGAAACAGTTTGGAAGCACAGTAGGTAAGTTGCTAAAATAATCTTTGTCATCCAAAAGGGCAACAGATTTGTAGCATAATACAATACCACAGTGTAACTGAGCAACAACAGTAACAACACAACATTCACACACACGAGACACACACAAGATTGGGTAAAATTATTAAAAAACAGTGCTTTTAAGTTGTATTTTTACTGTTAGATCATCTTGTCTGAGTGTTATGTGACACTGTATGGCCTAGAAAGGGGGAGGGTGGTGTGTTAGCTCACCATAGAAGAAAAAAGAGAGTTGTTTATAGAGTTAAAGCTGAATCATTAAAGCCTTTTTGTGGGTGAATCACATTCAGTTCTGTTGAGTGTCAAGTGATTCTAATGAGTTATTTTTCTGTCTCTTCGTGCGTCACTCCAATGTGAATTTATGGACCTGCTGCCAGTTCCTGCGTCTTGATCTCTGTCCCCGACCTTGATTACACATCTACACAGGAATGTCCGCTGATTACTGACTACTGTCTGTTTGCGCAGATCAGAAAGACTGACCCGAAACACAGTCAGTCCACTTAGTCCTGCCTTTACATCGAGACTGATCACGCTGCTGAGGTAAGGGAAGCTCTGCCCAAATTAGACTCCTGTATGTGAGTTTGCCATCTAAAAGGTACAGCATATCCCATTTGGCATGCATACAGACATGCTCTTCCCAGTCTTCCCGTTACATGTTTCTTCCCCAGTGTCACAGGAGTACAAAGGATTGTTTGCTGATGTCTGATAATGCACCACTAAGTCAGCTCCACACAGATGAAAGAGGAATGACGCAAAGGTGTTGGGTATCACTTTGGTGAACAGCAGGGGTGTTGGTGGGTTATAGATTATGGACTTCCATGAAAATGAGTGAGATCACTTAACTGAACACAGAAAAACACACACAGGGTTCTACCTCTTTCTCAATCTCAACGTAATATACCTGTCATCAAAACACACTTCTGTAGCTCATGATCTGACCTGTGTTCACACATTTGTCACCATGCTGTCATTGTATCAACAAAGTTAGTCTCCGAACTTTCATATGTTAAAATGTGTTTATGAACCTGCACTCCTATGCTCCTTTTTTCAGAATATGAACCTTTATTTAAATGCTTCAAAATCTGATGTCTAATCTGTAGAATAATAAAAGTCCTGTTTCACGGGGTTACATCAGTGAAGACTCTCAAAGTTCGAAGAGTATCGAATTAATGGTCATTTTTCAGACACGTTTGGTATTAATGGAGAGGTGCCTCACAGTTTCCCTTTAAGTGCATTTCTTTTTGCAACTAGTGTCAAACCCTTAACACATATTGTAAGATTAGACTCAAATATTTGATATTGTATATTTCAGATGTGTATAATTCAGTCCTTTATTTCTTAGGAATTGATAAGAACACAGATGGAAAATTATTAATAGACATTTCCTTTCCTTTGGCAGGTTGGTAAAAATAAGACTAATTGGAGCATGCTGGGAAACATTGTGGGGAATAATCAGCAAACTACCTACATGTTTTCTAACCATGTCCCCAAGCTCCTAAATAAATAATCATAATCATATTATTTCATAAATAATGTCTTATTACTTAAAGACTATAGGCGCATATTTGTTTAATATCCAAACACAGCAAGAAGATGTATAACCGTAACTCTACTGGGTGATTAAAGGAAGTGTATGAAATGAAAAAAATACAAATACAGTGAAATTACAGACAAAGACATGTATCCCACTAATTTAGTGCAAATATTTATTAGGCCTATAGGTGAAGTGAAAAGCGAATAATGTTGTTTGTCAAGTCATAATGTAACCTTAAGCTTTTGTGAATCAATCACATATTTGTATTTATTCACATTTTATTATTATTATTATTAGTAGTAGTAGTAGTAGTATTATATTTTTTATACTTTGCTGTTTTGTTTTGTTTTTTTAGGTTTTGTTTCATCCCATTTGGAAGTTACTTTGTACAAATCTATGGATAATTAAAATAAAATAAAATAAACATTAAGTTGAAATGTGTTGTAGTTCTCATAGTCTTCTGAAAATATCTGTTACATCTTGTTTGTGTGCATCAGCCGAATTGCCCAAGTTAAAGCTGTCCTCTTGTCAGCAAACTTAAAAATGTCACTAGATTACAGACATTGTGTTGTTAAGTGTGTGTGTGTGTGTTTCTGTGTGTTTATATTTCTGACATGCACTGTAACAGAACCCCTGTCTTGTTCATTTCCTCATTACACAAGTAGCTTACAACATTGATAACGCATGTAGTATCACAGGGTAATGTGCGGAATATGTACTGCAACAAGCCCTTGCATTTCCCAAGTATTTTCCTCTTCCTGCCTTTCTCTATCTAGGTCAAAGGTAAAAATCCTTCCCCTAAGACTACAGCTTCCTCCTGTTGTAAATCTTTTCCCAGCCTCAGACCGACCAGTATCATATGTCCGCATTACAAACAGTTGCATGCCAGACTGAACAAACAAGCTCACAAGTTAAACCTGTCATGTAATGGGTGAGATGGGAGATTAAGTTTAAACAATATTTAAACAGCATCTTATCCACACATTATTCACACCAGTGCTGTCAGAGTGCCTCTGTTTCTGTTATTTATACCTGCACATGTTTGGTGGGCCATTCCCTCACACAAAACAAGTGTCAAAGGTCAGCACTCTGTAAGCAAATCATGCCATTCCTAAGGTGGTCTGTAGGGAATAGTATTATTATTAGTATCAAATTAAAACTAATAGTAGACCATAAATATACAAAATTCAGCATGACTGCCTGGAATGGGAAGGTCTGTCTACCATTTGGAAGATGGGAGGAAGATTAGTTAGGGCTGGAACAAAACAATACTAGAAAAGGACCAGCAGTGATGTGATGCAGATGATGGTCTGGTCTTGTACGTAGGGTCGAACGTGACTGTCTGACAGATTTACAGAAAGAAGATTTTACTGGTTCTCTGATCACCCAAAGCTATTAAACCTTACTAGAAAACGTTCTGTTAATGTCTACCTACAGTATGAGTGTTTCGAAGTGTCCTGAAACAGTATGTGAATTATTACAGACTTATCAGATATAGATTCGGTAAGGTTTTGTTCCTTCTGTGACATTTTTAATCTTTGTAATGTTTCCCCATGGATTTAAAAGCATCTTGGTAATTGTAATGGTGTTTAACCCTAAAACACACACCAACAAAAAGTACTCAAACTGAAAAAAAGAAAAACACTTGCCAGTCAAAAACACTGGTGACATTTGTATCACAAAATGCACATAAATACAAATACATATAATAAACAAATAAATCAGTAAATATAGGTGTGTGGAAGCTTCATTTGTCTTCTGAATACTAAGATGACTGCATTTTTTAAGTGAGGTCAGAATTTGCTACAATTCGCTCTTGATATATTTCTCTTGGTACTCATAAAGAGTATGCCAGTATAAATACAGTATGAATCAGTATAAATACCTTAGAATCATGATTGATAACTACTCCAGTAATTTAAATAAGTACATTTTATTTATACAACATCATTCTAGATCAGACGTCACAAAAAGTTTCACAATAAAAGACAAACGCAAGACATAAAATATGTTGCATATGTGTAAAGATAGAGAATCTCAATGCAGCGTGATCCTCAAATTACTTAATATATCACAGATATGTCAGATGAATAAATCCTACACGTTGACAAAAAAATTCTTAACTCAAGGTCCACTTACGAGCATTTTCTGGAGCTTTATGTTGCATCTTACGGTCCTCCAGTAAACTACATTGTTCACTTGGTACAGATGTAAAAACCATCAAATTAAGTGTCCCGTTTGCAAAACTCAGCAGTCTTTGAGGGAACACCTGAACATTATTTGCATCTATTTATTTACAAAACTTGAATGGAAGTGAATACACTCCCACTGTATTTGGAAAAAAACATCTTATTTGATTATTCCCCTCTAACTCGACCTGGAATATTAACAGTCTCGGCACCCAAAACAAGATAGCACTTCATATTCCACCTATTATACCTGAAACTAGCAGAACGGCTTCTAGTTTCCATGCTCCAGATACATGGAACAAACCACACGGCACTTTAAATTGAAACTTGCTGCTGTTGCTCATGAAGTTTAACAGCCTGGTTTTAGAGCTTGTTAAAGTGTTTGTAGTTGTTTTTAAATATGTTTGTTTTTACATTGGTCTGTTCTGTGTCAAGAATATGTTTGTTCATTTATGTTCTTTAAATTAAACTGCAGTATTGTTTTATTTTCTTTGTAAATCTTTATACATCTTTTGTTTATATAACCCTGTTTCATTGCCTTTAATTTGATTTTGTTTCTATTGAAATTTGACATCACTGTGAATAAAAATCCCTCCTCAGTTGTCTTTACTTGTGAAATAAATATTCACAGTGACTGTTGAGTCAGTGCTGTCAGCAATAACACATTATTTGACTATAGAGGACGTTAAGAGTCAGCGAGTACGCTCAGATGGGAGGAATAAAAAAAAAAATCTGTCATTAAATATAATAAATGAGTCTTGTAGCTTCCCGGAAGCTTTATACATACATTATACAGTATATCTGCGTAATACGCCCACATGATTATTTTAAAGTTTAACATATCGAATTTAGTATGATAATGTGAGATTCTCCTCCATCACTCTGTGGTTGTTCATCGGTGCATGTACGATTTGAACCCTTCCTTTTCTCTTCCTCACTGTCTTATCTTAGGGCTGCACATGCTAGCATCAAATCAATAACACATTCCCAGAGCATTAGAGTGATTCTTCTTCTCTCTGACGATTTTTTACCTCCCCCCACAATGGTTCCTCATACGCAGACGTATTGGACTGCATGGGACTGAGGTAAATGCACTGTGCCATTTGTGGTTCTGTGTGATTCATTGCGTCACTGTGGAGAGGAAGTATGCTATATTGTCACACACACACACACACACACACTGTTATACCATCTGTTGTTCAAAGTATTCATTATGCTGTTGTATATTGCTTTATCTCCTATGTTTGCCTGCGAATTGTTCTTTGTTCTTGCACCACATTGTTAATTTCTCTGCATGGCATGAGTCTTTGTCCACAATAGACTGTAGAGCACCTGGGACTGCAGCATATGCTCATTAGATTACAACACATCAAGCACTGCACCTGTCTCCATCTGTCACAAAAAATACAACACTACGGAGATATACCTGTAGGAGGAGGTCATTAGTCACTTATGCACTGAGCGAGGTACCCTCCAGGGAGAAGCAAGGCGATCATCGGGCCCAGCAGTGATGCAGGAGAAGGAGGAGGGGGGCTGGGTGCAGCTTTGGAGGTGACATCAGTTGCTTCTGACGCCAGCACAGCATCAGCTCTTACACAGAGAGATTATGATTAACAGCTTTTCTTGTCTTTCTTTCTTTTTCCACCTGAAGTCTGTTTACGAGTTGTTTTACTTTAATGAGCTTGAACACCATGAAAGGTCAGAGACAATATTCCCACAGCAGGTACACACATGCATATTAGTGTCTTTCTTTGTGCAAATACCTTTATTTCTTTTTCTAATTTAACGCCATTTGTATATCCAAAGTCTCTAAAGAGATTTAAATACACATACATTTCTATTGTATCTTTTGCTTTACTTTTGTGGCTGCGCTAGTGTCTACTTTGGTACAAACTCAAATAAATATCTTCAAACAGACATTCATGTTCTCCTCAGGATGAAATGTAATAACTTTGGTGAGCCCTTAACTTTTCATCTAGTGCCATCATCAGGTCAAAATATTTTATTTTCCAATACCAGTACTGTCCAAACAGCTGAAAACGTCATTCCCATCAGCCTCAGCTATACTTTGTGTTTAGCGCTAATTAGCACAAGTCAGCATGCTAACACGCTAAACTAAGATGGTGAACATGGTAAACATTAAACCTGCTAAACATCAGCATGTAAGCATTGTCATTGTGAGCATGTTAGCATGCTGATGTTAGCATTTAGCTCAAAGCATCCCTGTACCTCTCTGAGCAGATAGCATGGCTGTAGACTTTTAGTATTGTTTCAACACATCATGTCATCTCCTAAAAGACGCTTGGTTCAATTATTCCAGTACGTCATATTTGCAGACATAAAGCATAATAATGTCTATACTTACACAAAAGCTGTGCTGGCAGCCATAGTAGAAAGGTCTTTTTACAGAATGGTTAAAACTGGTTTAGGAGAGAGTTTGGTTTTGTCAGATATCCAAATGTATGTCATATTGTATAGAGCCAGGACAGTGACTTTAATATTTGGCATCAAAAATAAAATTTGGCATTAAAAACAAAATCTGAACTGAAAAAGGAAACATTGGCATTGGAATACTTGTTTCAGTGCCAATACAAACGTTTCAATGCCGAGGTTTCCTTTTTCAGTTCAAGTTTTGTTTTCAATGCCAAATTTTATTTTCGATGCCAAATATTAAAGTCACTGTCCTGGCTCCATAATATTATATCTTTTGAACATGACAAGATTGTACATAATGTGGTTATATAAAGAAATAATAATAGCTTTTACAGTCAAGACAGAAAATTACACTCACCAAAACATTTCCTTATTATTATCAAGTTCAATTTGTGCCAAAAATGTGTTTTTGTATACTGTTTTTATCTATTAGTAAGAGGCGTTTGCATCAGTCTGATGTTTAATGTGAACTGACGTGTCAAATGACAAATTCAGGTGATGTATGAACTCAAATGACAGAAGTGATGAACAGTCAGAAATGTCAAAGAGCATCAGCAAACAGAAATGACAACATACGTCAGTCTTTATTAAAGAGTAAGATATCAGACAGCTGCAGTGAATGTGAACACAGTCGTTAACTAGGGCAAACGTCAAACAACAAGACACTGCGCAACTGCAAAAAACAAACTGAACACTCAAAATTTCCTCAGACGAAATTTACTCAGTGAATCTCTCGCAGCCATGTAAGTATCTACAATACAGGGAGGACCAGAAACAATGGAGACCTCGAGGGGAAGATGGAAGTGGCTACAGTTGTTTATCATGACAATTTGTATTAACACTAAATGTAGATGTAAATGTTGTTTTCCACAACTTCAAAGATGGTATGAAAAATCCTTAAGTCCCCCATCAGCTAAAGTTATGCTGCACTCATGTTAAACAACCTAAACACAAACCTTGTTGTAATTTTGACGTTATTTGTTTGATTTGACCAATAAGCTGACTGTTGTCTGTCTTCAGAGTTAAAAAATATGGCCAACAAATTCCATGAAAAACCAACAACAAATTTATCTCACTGTGTAGCCAACGCCTGATATAGCTTTTTCCTCTGTGCCACAGACCTCCAGTGTTAACTGTTAAAAACACATAAATAAGCCACATTGTAGCAGTGGATGACGCGTTCTCCATCACCATGAACATGGGCACTGTTGTTTATTTTGAGTCAATCTCACATACACCATCCAGGTGTCATTTATACTGACTTGTACACCAAATGTGTATTAATCCGCAGCTGAAAATAGTCCCCAACAAATGCACTTTTTCCTCCAGTTTGAGTAACATTTGCTAAAAACTGTAATGCCCTGGTGTTTTTGGATATTACTCAGCCTTTCTAAAAAAATCAAACAGTGTATATGTGACTGCTTTTCTTTTTATGAGATTATGAGAAGATTTACGTCTTCAGAAGGAACAAACTGGCCACAGACAGGGTAGGGAAGTCGGAAAGTACTGAGACACGGACTAACACTAACATCGTTGGTTTTGATCTTCTCATGGTATTTATTTATAATAAGAGAAACCACCAGCCTTTAAAACCCCCATGTCATTTTACAGCTCATTTACTCTAACCTTTCCGGATTAAAATTGTGTCCTATAAACCTCAGGAAACGTCAAAGGTACGCATTTACATAGCCACAACTGTGCATAACTGTTACTGCGCTCTAACCATGCAGAGCTACACGCTGCATTCAGAGAGTTTGACCTAGTTAGTAAACAGCTTTTGCTTTGCCTGTGGAGGGCACACACACGCACACACACACGCACACGCACACACACACACACACACACACACACACACACAGATGCCTGCACACACGTCAATGACTGACAACAAACAGAGTGTGCTGTATTCACTCCTCTCTTGCATGATTCTAGTTTGACATCAGAGAGAGGAGAGGAAGAACAGTTGATACAGATGACTTTCTCTATTGTAGAAATGTATTTTCCTGTTTAAACCTTTAACGGTTCCAGCACAGTCTGATTTATTCCCTTTTTGTATTTTTCTGCTTGAGTTTCCAGCACCTCTCAAGGTTCCCACAGAATTATGAGTGGGAAGTTAAAACCCCAAACAGTAGACGTCACACTACACACTCCCTAATTAAAACAATAAACGCCATTTACGAGTCTGCAGCCCAGTGATTTGACACCCTCATGCACACTTACGTTTTAGACACATGCAGGCTAAAGCCAGCATAATCCTGTCTTAAACATGACATGACACCTGTTATAATCGCTCAGCCATGTGCACTAAATGCCAAGGAGGATTATAGCAGATGTCATGTCATGGATTATGGAAGCCCTATGTATGTACGTGTATGAATCATTCCCTGTCACCTCTGTGGAAAAGCCATGGGCTACCACTTTAATCTCATTTGTGTGTCTGTGTATTGTGTGTTCCCATTGTAGGGCGTATCAGCGTGTCCGCAAAAGCAAACATACGGCTCCTTGCAGTGTTTTTCTTTCCCAGTCCTGAAGCCTGTCTGGCTGACTCTCATAGTATTGTAGGGGGGGAGGGATGAACCACAGCTGCTGTCTGACGTAAATGCAGCACAAACGCTCTGTTCGTGTGGTCACAGCCCCTCTGACAGCTCTGACCAGTTAATGGGTTACCTCACACTCCCTTCCTCTCCCTTCCAACTCACTTCTGCAGTGTTGCTAAACCATGTGATGGATGTTACAGTCAAGTCTGAGCAGACGCTGAGAGCCCTTTGACAATCAGAGTGGAAAACAGTAACAGACTGTCATCTGTCTGTAATGATGCCAGTTAAAGCTACTGTGTGCATATAAGCTTCAGATTTACGTCAGTATGCATGATGCTGGGCCAAGACACAGCAGGAGCTCAATTAGGGTTGCTCCACTGACTTTACAAATGAAGTTCAATTTATTACTTATGAGCACTATAACTCAGCCTATGAAAACAGTTGTATAATACCCTCTCTTACGTTGCAGGAGCTTTCTAAAGTCTCTAGCAGTGTGGCTCCAGGGATGGCAGTTTCAGTCAGTCAGTCAGTCAGTCCATCATGTTGGTCCAGACTGAATTATCTTGACAACTACTGGATGGATTGCCATGAACATGTCCACATGCTATCATGCTAAACTGAGTTAGCAATCAACATTCATTTCCAAACATCCGCATGTTTGCATTGTCATTGTGAGCATGTTAGCATGCTAGTGTTAGCATATAGCTCAATGCACAGTCTCACAGAGCTGTTAGCATGACTGTAGATTCTTGTTAAAGGAAAGCCTGTGATACAAACTGGGATCATGGAAGCAGGGAGGGTCTAACAGTAGATGCTACTGAGTTGCATTGTAGGAAGTGTTGTGAAGATCCATACTAGGGACTAAAAGTCAGGATATCTCAGCCTCTGCTGCTTCAATTTTGACAGTTCTTTTTTTTAATTTTAAACAGATTTTCATGTTGGTTCAATCCCATCCACACTGTTGCATGCTATAACTAAGCATTAATCCTTGCACCTTGTAAGGCAAGCATGAATAGAGGTGCTCATCCTTGTTGTAACATCAATTTCTCTCCTATCCTATATTTAGTGAATAAACCCTGCCTTTTAAACATTGTTGATGTAATTCTACCTTGATTACAAAATTAACCATAAAATAACCTCTGACTTACCTGCGTTGCTGACATATTCCACCCCACTCTTTGTCTCTAAACCTGCGCCCTTGCACTGAGGTCAGTGTTTATGCCACTTTATGATGCAGTCAAGCATAAATGCAAACCACAGTGCAGCTGACTCATTTCACTGGAAACCCAACACATCCAGCAGGACAACAATCCTACATTATCTGTGCCCATGAACACAGTAAATCCTTAACAAGAAGCATTACAAGTGCACTCTTCTGCAGAAAAATTGTAATGAGGAGAGTTTTTTTCCTCCTCAGCAAAAGCCACGACCCACAGGGGGAACTATGATGGATTGGTGCACCTCAGAAAGGATTCAGTCACCTCCATTGATCAACCAGAAAAAAAACTGTATAGCAGTTTCAAAGGTTACACATTGTTTTTCCCAAGGACTGTGTATGTATGTGTGTGTGTGTCCGTTTAGTTGAAGGTGCTGCGCATTTGCAGAGTAGCCACACCTCTCTGCTTTTCTATGAAATTGAGGGATTGAACTGGAGGAGGAAATTGACATGCATATACAGAGACGCACCGCTGGCAGTGCAGATTTGATTAGTGTGCAATGATCTCAATGGAAGGCTCAGTTAAGATAAGGGGATTGTAAATGTGCCCCTGAGACTTTGACGCAGGCTGCTGACATCATTACCCATACCTCCTTTTGACCAAGCAGTCTGCTCACCGCTTGCTACCATAGAGGAGGAGGAGGGTGGAGGAAAGGGAGAGAAAAGTGAGTGAATAGTGACAGTGAGTGTCATATCTATGAAAGAGGAGGCTTGATGTGAAGGAAGGGAGATTAAATGAATTATATTGCAGCAGAAGAATATTAAGAAACACGTGGCCTTACTCAAAATGACAAAGGAGCATATTATATGGAGGAAGCAATTCGTACTGTGGCTAATTTAAAAAAATAACGTATGTGGCATTCAGCCGCCCACCTGACCTGACCTAACCTGCAATCAGGATATTTATACTGTCGCTCCTGCAAGGAAATAATCCCACCACATTCATCTTCATACCTACAGAACATAATTAAGGCTGCAGAAATGTCAACATGCACCTGACGCTAATTATACACAGAGAGTATCACACTGAGATAATGATATTTGACTTGCAGAGTGGGAGGCATGGATATCATGAAAAAGAGAAGGAAGCTTTCCTAAAGAGCTCCGTGTGCTAGATATTATTGGTCTGACGTCATATATGCTGTAGCTGGAGGTGGTACTTGCCAAAAGAGTACAAGTAAAAGTGTATGAGAGAAATACGACATTTCTTTTTTGATAATAGTTTCAAAGAGCACCAAAAAGAAGGCAGCTGTCTTATCTCTGCTGCTAAAATTGGTATATGGTCTGACTGTGGCTCGTGTGCTTTAAGCTGGATGAGCAGATGCTGCTGCAAAGTGTGGCAGGTGACTCCTCTGGCTCCTTCGCTCTCTTGGATATTTATTTTCCTGCCCTAAGTGGCTGACATTTACTAGCTGCAGAGAAGGTAGGGGAAAGAGATAAACTGAGGAAGAAAAAAGGTGGTGTGGGAGGGTGAAAGGAGATGGAAACAAGAGAGGTCTTTGTGCTGCAGTTAATCTGAGGTTAATCATTAAAGTGAGCAATGGGTGGTCTGGCGCTGGATGAAGAGAGCAGGTCAAGTTGGACGAAGAACAGAGGAGAAACTATGTCAAACTATCGGTGGTCTGCTTTTATCTCTCAACAGCCCTAGCAACAAAATCAAACACAATGCAAAACACTCTGTGGCTCAAACAGGGAACTGCTCCAAAGCTTCCTGTCAGTTGAAGTGCCTGACAACATGTTAGACAGCTGCACCAGTGAATGAGCAAATTATACAAAATGTGTTTTTATGAAAGGATGGTTTAAAATCTTAATTTATCTGCATCCATGCTCTCACTTCATAATGTTTGTGCAGTCTGTATTTATTCACCTCAAACAGCCAATGTATCAACTGTACAGATGTTAGCTTTAAGCTAGCTAGCAACGTACTGTGTGTATGTTTGTGTAGCAGTTCAGCCTCTGTCTGAACTCAGAACTCTCCATGAGCTCAGTTTCCTTCTGTTGTTTCCCTCCACTCTCTCTCCTTTTTCCTCTCGTCTTTGTACGTTAATGAAGCAGATTCATGAAGTTTGAGATAAACGTCTTTGCTCAAGTTGAAACGTTTTCAACAGGCGTGAACACATCTTCGTGTCAGTTTGCAACGCCCCGGGCGAATTTGTGTCTAATCACTTCTTTCCATTAACTTTGTATGCAATCATGCCAGGTCTATAATTCGCTTTGTGCTCTGTCTGAATACACAATTATATTAATTCCCCGGAAACATACTTACCATAACCCTAACCATAACCACTACATGCCAAACCCCAACACTTACTCCAACACCGAACCAAATCTTAAAGGGTAATTCCAGTATTTTTAAACCTCTGCCCTATTTTTTTACAAATTTTGGGGTCTAAAGGGTTATCAAAGTTTTGGCGCCACTGCAGCCCATTTCACGCTTGTTGGCTGAGACAATCTACTGGATTCATTCCAAAACTTTTGGTAACTATTAGTTATTTAGACCCCAACATTTTTTTAAAAAAAGGGCCCAGGTTTGAAAATACTGGACCATCAAATTTGATGATTTACATTGTGGGGACTTTGGCGCATTTTGTCCCTAAAAGGGAGGTAGTCCCTACAATGTGACTGTAGCCCCGCTACATGAGTAATACACTTACATGCCTGCTGGTGTTTTTAGTACATTGTGTTCTTCCCTATTTGTTCTCTGTAGCATGTGCAGTTTCATACTCAGCACAGCACAGCAAAATGAAGTTTTAAAAAAAACTGTATCAGAGACTGAATGATCCCACAGTGCTGCGGCTCCACGGGGAAGCTGGAACACATTTTTTGGATTTATTGTTCTGGCACGTCAGAATCACTGGCATACAGGGAAGAGAAACAAACAATATGTGCTGCACTTGCTGTGTGTGAAAAAATACAATCTAAAGACAAATGGGTCTTTAATTTAATTGCCTGTGAATATTATGCTATTGTTCATGTCTATACATTTCATTACATCTAAGATGTTAACTGGATAGAAAGTAAATTCAGAAGAACTTGTTGTTTTGTTGCACCACCTACACTTTCAGAAACAGACCACAATACAACTCATCCTACAAATCATGAGGACTGACCTCTTGATCCCAGCTCTAGCTTTCCTTTTTTGGCTTTGTTGCAGAAGAGGATCCAGCGCTCACATGGCTGGAGCAGGCAAACACACAGATGTCCTGAATGTCATTTCTGCCTCTCAGACACCCGCCTTCACCCAGCTTAGGTCTCTTAATCCACGCTTAGCTGTTCTTTTCTCCGGCAGATATCTCTCAAACTCTCCACCACTGAATCAAAAACACATACGTTTCACTCAACCTGTTGCCAGTCTGCTCTGAAACCGACAGCTGCGCAGTCAGACGGTGGAGGTCAGGTGGAAGAAATTAAGCAAAGAAAATGAGGAAGTGAGCAAAGTGAGTTAAGACGCAACAAGTAAACAAAGGAATGATAAGTCAATTCGGTGGAATAATATGAACAAGGACAAGTAATTGATAATGATTTCCACTCCAAATCTTATCACCACTTATGTATAAGCATCTGTGCTGATATGCACACTGTGGTCTGTTCTTTCTCCAGCTAATCAGCACTGGATGGCTGCTTCCTTTAACAACCATCATCCACTAACTCTGGCCTGAAGCCGTCGGTACATGTGTTTCCAGCTCTCTCTACACGTCCTTCCCCTCCTTCCTCTGGTGAGTTAAGGACTGTTATCCGGCTTTAGGGGGCCAGCTGAGAGGCCATATGGGCATTGAGCAGCAAGATCAGGAGCACAAAATGCAGCAACACCTGGAGGGATAAAACTTGCAACTTTCCTTCCATCTGGTCTCTTGCAATGTCCCTTCCAGGTTTAACTTGTTATTGATCTCCTCAGTAAATAAATGATGTTGGAGACAGTACATAGTATATTTATTTTGACCATGATAGCAGCATGGCTCTATGGATGGCAATGTCGGTTGGGTGGGCCACCACTTGGATGGATCAAGATGGTGGCCGCAGAGAATGACTTTGGTGATCCCCTGACTTTTTCTCTAGCACCACCATGATGTTGACATTTGTTTTAAGTGAAATATTTCAACAACTAGTGGATGAATTAGCATGATATTTGTTACAGACATTCATGTTCCCCTCGGGATGATTTTTTAATAACTTTGCTGATCCCCTGACTTTTCCTCTAGTGCCATCATCAGGTCAAATTTTTAATTGTGTCCAATACTCTGGTTAATGACCAAATATCAGCAAAACTGTACTTTATGTTTGGTGCTAATTAGTAAGTGTTAGGGTCGGGTTATGCTAGAAAAGAACTAGTTTGTACGACCACTTCGGAAATCTAAACTGTTTATAGTTGTTACGAACAGCCACACTGGAAGTCAGATTGAAAAGCAGGCCATCGAAGGGAGGGGGGAGACGCGATATGGTTTAAATATGGGGATAACGATGCACATTTTCTCTTTACTCACCTCCTCACACCTGGCCAATCACAGCATTTGTCGGTGTCGGAAAGACAAAAAATGGTCGGATACACCCACCCTCCAATTCCGACACCAGAAATTTGTGTTGGAGGCAGAGATTTCCGAAGCTATTCGACTATACAGTGAACATGGCAAACATTTTATCTGCTAAACATCAGCATGTTAGCTCTTAGTCTTGTTTGTTCACATGAAAGTTGTTTGCAATCTCCAATACTCTCATAGTTTCACCCCCTTATCCTGCTCGACATCCTGCAGTCTGGTGGAGCTGTGATGGCTTTATTTGTTTCATACGTGATTTTAATCAGGTCCTGCCTTTCTGCTGATTTTCCACTGTCCCATATATCAAATCCATTTCATCATGAGCAGCTCAATTCTGTAAATCCCCTGTTAGTTCAGATTGTGTGGTTTTTGTGACTGTGCACGTCGGTGCCTGTATTGCATTTAAAGGCTGTGTGTGTTTGTGTGTGTGTGGGTGGGTGGGTGGGTGGATTGGAGAAAAAAAGAAATAAAAGCGACCCAGACTTAAAAAAAAAAAATTAATTCACTCTCCATGTTTTTGGAGCGGTCGAATAAGAGCATTACATCACTGAATCACTACGAGAGGTGCATCATCCTGCTTCACTCAAAGCTGACCTCTTTCTAATGTCTTCCTCACTGCTCTCTCTGTTTTATGTATACCCTCTCCTCTCCATGCCATCTCCTATTTCTTTGTGTAATGCTCTCTTTCACTCACCTGTCTTTTATCTTTTTAATTTTATCCACTCATTGAGTCTATCTATCACTGTGCTTTATCTACTTTTCATTCCCCTTGTCAAGCTTACTATCACCTTTCTGGGTACCCCACATCCCCTTCCCCTGCCACCCTCAGCCCTGGATAATAGGCTGATCCGTGGTATGACGCACATGGCTCCGTCTCCAGAGGGGCTTTTGCGCACACAAGCATTCATAAAGGCTCTGTGTAGCCTGGTGTGCAGATACAGGCAGTGGCCAGGTATTTACATCTGACACCACAGGATTACTGTATCAGCTGCTCTGCTGATAGTACAATACACTGTGCATTCTTTAGCAGAAAAGGCTTTTGTTACTGTTATGAATGGTGATCATAAAAACTGATTATTGTAGGTATCAGGGGTATTGAATGGCGTCGCATATGAAGATCATTTTATTTTTCCCTTTGTCTCGAGTTTATGTGACCTGTTTAGTTTTAAGCCAAAAAAAAACACAAATTGCATACGCTTAACACCACTTTCATGTGACATTGTTCAGAACATAATTAGGGCAGCCAAGTGGGAAAACAAATTCACAGTCCAGCTGTAATCCGAGATTAATTTGATAGTCAAACAGCATGTCAGAGAGGACTGAACGGTGTATAAGTTTTTGGACAGCAGAGATTACAGCTAAAAAGTTGGGAAAAGGACTTTAAAAGAGAGCATTGGTGAGTTTTATGGACATGGATGAAACCAAGTTACGATGATGCAAGTACCCACGCTAAAGTAAACGCAGGAGCACGCTTCATATTTTCAGAAAGACCGATGAAACAAATGTTGAATAAGAGATTGCGCTGAGTTACAGTAACTTGTGGAACAGAGACCCGAGGGGTGACGTCAGGACTTCGGCTTTGTGTAGTTTGTCATTTTGAGAAATGTGCTTATTCACCTTCTTGCCAAGAGTTAGATGAGAGGATCAATACCACTCTCGTATTTGTCTGATAAATGTGAAGCTATAGCCAGCAGATGGTTAGCTTAGCTTAGCTTAGCTTAGCACAAAGACTGGAAACAGGGAAACAGCTAGCCTGGCTCTGTCCAAGGTAACAAAACCTGCCTACCAGCACCTCTGAAACTATTAACATAATATTGTTTTTTATTTATTAAGTGCGAACCAATCTTGCAGGCCCTGGCCAGTCAATACAGCTTTGCTAATAACTAGCTTAGTGACTTGGCTTTGGATTGGATAGTTGGATTGGATAGTTTTTATCTTTCTTTGGCTGACATTGGTGGAAAACAAATAACGTTATAACACAAATATACCTGGCTCTGTTGACTACTGTTGACAGCATGGCACTTCTGTTTGCTATCATTGTCTACCTCGCTAGCAGTGCTAGCGGTTTAGTCTTTTTCAGCCTTTCTATCAGCTAGCTCGTGGTGCTGGCTCGAAGATAAACCAGAAGAAACAACCTGTGCCAATCTGCCATTTACTGAGCAGTGTTTCTGTAACATAATGCTCCGTTTGCACATAGCCTGCAATGTAAGAATAACACGAACAATTGCTTTGTTAAAAATGGCATAACGTCTGTCACTAGCCAGTTAGCGGATGATTTTGGCTTATTTGTTGTTTTTAGTGCAAGTTAAAGAAAATCAGCATGGTGTGCTTCCTTCTATGAGTGGAAAAGCTGTGAAAATCATTCACATCAAAAGTATTTTCCAGCTCTCTGGCACCCTCGGGGACTGTGCCACTAAACTGTCGCTGTGGAAAAGCAACCAAATGTATTTTCTATATAGTAAATTGGGTAATTTTCCAGTTTAAACTAAATGTAACATGTTGGAACATCTGAAACCAATGACTTATTGTCACTAATAAACATCAGTTTTACAGGAATTCAAACCACTAACCCTTTCGATCAGTGAGAAAAACATTTGTGCGAGTCTGTGTGAGTGAGAGATCTGTAAGGCCCTCATCACTGAAATTGTTTGTTTGAGGAGGGCTGGTGCTTGACCTCCTGGATGATAGCTTGACGCACAAGCTCACAAGGACAGCCCCCGCCTGCCAAAGACAACAAGCGTAGACAGACCAGTGTTAATTACCAAAGAAGAATGGTACTCCTGTCCTCCACAAGACATAATGACACCAAATAATGAGACAAAGGAGCTTTTCACAGACTGTCCGAGGCTGCAAAAGCAAGGAGCAAAATAAATGGATAAATAGAGGTCTGTGAGTGGAACATCAACCCCAGGTAGTCAGTCAATGGTGTGAATGTACATGTGCCTTAAAATGATCATGCGCTGCCAAATGTTTTACAAATACACAGTAAGAATAATCCCAATTTAAGCATTGACTTTCCCATATTTAATGAGAAAATAAGCAAGAAGCAATAAAATAAGAATCATATGTCTTAAATATGAGCTTTTCCATAGCAAAATCGCTTCTAGAGAGAGTAAACTCTCACACACCTTATACTATACCCTATACTGTGCATCATTAGCTCACAGCAGACCTGAACTAAACTGCTCTCCACTGCAGGTCTGGGCTTTGGTATGAGAAGTGTTTCTGTGGTTATTATGAAAGCCAGTTCCAGTACAAGCTGTGTCAGAGATTCGACATGGATACAGGAGACAGCTATTGAAATCCAGTGGAAGGAGCAGAAGGCGAGTGACCTGAGAGAAACTGCAGACAATCAGGACAGCAACAATCAGAAAAATGTTACCTCAGAAGTTCTATAGTTGCTATGTATATCATGTATTATTTATGCAGTGAATAATAGTGGTTTTAAAGGTGTTTATTTATCTTTGTTCAGATATCTACGTCAGCTGTTGCAGCAAGTGAAGAGCTGTTTTGTTTTGGCTTTGACCTTCTAAAAGATATGCTGGTAGGTTACGCCCACATTTTTACAATAAACAGGGATGGTGACGACATGCATCTTTTACATAGATGCAAACACTGATAATGTTTCTGGTGCGTGTTGCACATGCAATAGTATGTGTTTGTCTGCACATTTGATTATGTATACAAGTATACATAGAGTAACAAAACTAAGAGCCATGCTAGCAGCTCTGTGAGGATGTATGTGCACAGCGGTGCTTTGAGCTATGCTAACATGCTAATATTGGCAATGCCAACGTGCTCATGGTCAGCAGGTATAATGTTCCCCATGTTCACTGCCTTAGTTTAGTGTGTTAGCATACCAATATATGCCAATTAGCACTAAACACAAAGTACAACTAAGGCTGATGGGAATGTCATTAGTTTTGCAGGTATTTGGTCATATTAGCTGTACTTTATGTTTAGGGCTATTTAGCAAATGTTAGCATGCTAACACACTAAAGTATGATGGTGAACATGGTAAACATTATACCTGCTAAACATCAGTATGTTAGCATTGCCATTGTGAGCATGTTAGCATTCTGACATTAGCATTTACCTCCAAACTTTGTTGTGTCTAAGTACAACCTCACAGAGCTGCTATTATGGCTGTACACTCTTAGTCTTGTTGTCATCTTATTATCCACAGTTATTACATTTGTGCAGTTATTACAGTTATTACACAAAGTATCATATATCAAATGTAATCAAACATTATAGAAATATCAGGCTGCAGCCAGCCTGGAAGGAGTTGCAGTGGTGCACTCTGGAGATAATTCAGGATTCAGCTAAGAGCCAGGCTGACTCTCCTCCTGACAAGGTCAGGTTCAACAGATGTTCTGGAGAGCACGCAGTATCACACTTGGAGTTGCGATGTGCAACACAGAGGTCACTGCAGTCAGTGGTGAGAGGTCTTTGAGAGGACAGTTTATATGAAAAGTTTGTATGAAAAGTAAAGTCACACATAAGCAACTATGAGAAAAATGAAAGCAGTGATTCTACAGCTGAACAAACCACTGTGGTAAACAGTAACATTTCAAGTATTGTTTAATGAGGCCTTTCAGTCACAGCTAGAAGTATAGATAGTTTCTGTATTTAAAAGTATGGGATTTGTTTTCTCCCACAGTGTCAGGTTTAATCTTGTTTTGTAGACGCTCATCTCGCCATCAAAGGATTTTCTGCCGTCTTGTGATCCTGACCTTGAAGTCCAGAGGGACCTTGATATGTATTGTCTGAAAAGAGCAGCCAGAGGACATTTGAATTTAATTAGATCTGGTAGATAAGACATAATTACATGACACCAGATTAACAGAAGTGAATGTTTGATCTCCACTTTGAAGGAATCACATCTTTGGTTCTCTTTGAAGCTTGCATTCCTGCCATTATTGACGTTTTCAGTAATGTAGACAGCAACTTGTTTGAGTGCTATTGAAAAGATGCAACATAAATACCTCAGCATGCTTACTTATGCAAACAGCAAGTGCACGGGTGACAGGCGTGACTCATTACATCCTGTCATACACCCCCACGTTTACTGTAAGTCCGCGCAGGAAAGTATGATTCTTCAAATTTTAAGTAAGTGGCTGAAATACCCCTTGAGTTGACCTTTGTGCATTCACATTTGACAAAAGGGTACCAGAAGCACATGAAAAACAGACCAAAGATGTGGCTTTTTCTTTGTGGTAGCAAACTGAAGGTGCAGTGAAACGTGGCCGATAAGTCTGCTTTTAGTAAACACTGATAAAAACAAAAAAATAACTGCTCAACCATTCATATTTGTATTTCTTTGCAGATATCCTGTGCAACACTGATAGCAGGAATTACAGTCTTTTCTTTTCTGCACACACAGGAAATACCTGAACCTTTGTAGCATCATTGTTGACTGTTACAACACGTTGTCAGCAGTTAATGTTGATGAATATAAACAAAACTGTACGCAAAACAAAAAAGTATGCACACACATACAGATTAAAAGACCTGTGTAGACTGTGACTGTTGTGGGTTAACAAACTAATGGCATCATAAGAAACTGTGCAGTGGTGTGTATGAGAGCGAGACAGAAAGTACTTGTGTCATTTCCAGGAAAGAGAAGTTGTGCCTGTGAGACTGGTTTGTGCTTAATGTGGTTTGGCTCACGTTCAACACATTCAACACATTCAACACATTTCTCAATTCTCTCCTGGACGTACTTTTATTTTCTTTGGTTATTCATGTTTTGGACAAATAAAAACCATCAAATTATCTGCATACTTTGCGGTTTAGCATCACAAACTACCATCACCACTTCACCCCACATCAGGGCCTGTATTATCATTTTTAGTTGGTGAGGAATTAGATAAAGAGCTTTTATTCTTATTAAAGCTGGTGTAGGCAGAATCTGTGGAACCTATGCAAAACCTGCCGCCTCTCTCTCTGCTGCCTCGTATCACTCCACTAAGCCCCTCCCACCAAACCCACAACTTCGACAGGCAGCAGAAGCAGTCGGTTCCCCTGCGAAATCGTATCCCTTGTAGGGCTCGCTCTCCATGGCGTGAGCCTCACCGAGACCGCGGTCCCTCCCGCGACCTGTTTTCTCAAAGATGCCCCTCGAGTGCTTCGCGGCCGCAGAGCAGAGCGCCCCAGGCTTCAGAGGCAGCTGCAACGCCATCCAGCAGCGGGAAGAGAGGCTAGTACACTACACACACACCACTGTCCCCCCTCAAAAGTTATTCCCCACTGTTTGTCATCATTCCTCTTTGCCACTCGTTGTTACGAGTGCCATGGCATCGAACATAATGAGCCTGAAGCTCCGTGTGGAGCTGGGACATGCTGTTTTGTACTATACACCGCTGTAGGCAAAGGAGGTGTTGGAAATGTATCACAAGTTGCAGGATTTTCCGCCACTGAATCAGGTTTTCACCATCTGAAGGGACGTGTACACACATCTGCTCTTGTAGCTTAGCCAATACCAATGCACGGCCTCTCTGAAATAACCTGTGTTTGGCTAAAGTCTACCGTCACGGGTTAGATTTTCCGAAGCCTGATAACAGAGCCAAGGGGGGGCTGAAGTAGGGGTCTGCTCTCAGACCACTTGAATTACAATATGCTGCATGATTAATATGGCATTTTTGCCCAATGGCGCCAAAAGAAAACTGCCTACCCAACCTTTAAGTTTGCACGATTTTAACTTTTATCCTCCATTTAAAGTGAAATGATGTAACTTTTGAAAGACAAAATAACACATTCTTCCTCTTGCAAATGAAAAGTTTCAGTTCATTAGCAATAAAAGACAGCCTTGCTTGTTTCATTACACTCAGAATTTTTACCACTACAGCCTCACTTATGACCAGTACTGTAGCTTATGGTGGACTTCATTGAGTATGTTCGCTTACTTTATGACTCTTTTCCCGCTCGTGTTACTAACTTAATAGAAACTTGAGAAATAAATGCAAATTCAATGAACTGTTATCTTGAAATGACTACAGTGGCTGCTGTTCAGCAAAGGTTACGTAGTCTCGCCAGTCCAGTCAGACAATCTGCCTCAGGTAACTACAGTTTATAAGTGTGTGTGCTCTGCCCACACTCAGGAAACACAACAACGGCAACATGCAAGTGAGACAGATATTGAAATGGCACCAGGTAGAGACATTTGGTTATGAAAACAGTGAGATGAGGAGCAGAGTAGGCTGTGTGGTTTTGTTGTAAGTGTGCATCACAATATTGCGTGACCTTTCAATTGAGACATTTTGCATGCAGTTTGCATTCCTTTAACATTTCAGACTGTGGGAGGGATGGATCTGTCTCTGTTGATGTTTGGTATTTACACTCACACCCACAGACTTTTATTCTATGTACGCTATGAAATGTTACAGTATGTTCACCATCTGAAAGTACAAGATCTTTATTGTCATAAGCACAGCAATTACAGTGAAGCAGTTGTTATGAAACATGTTACCACTTTTATTTTTTTTGTTGGTCTTCTTATGGTCTCTGCCACACTGCTTGCAGGCCAGATAATCCTGACATGTTTGTGTAACTTTTATATCCTGTGTTATGTTCTCAGCTTGACTGCTTTAAAATTAGGGGCAGCTTGTTTTGCTCTTCCATATGTAAGTTTCAATTAATGAATCTTGCTTTTTAGCTGGATTAGTCCCAGCAAATGCAGACCCCCTTAACCTCCACCCATGGACATCCCCCGTGCTCCCTTACATTGTACTAATAACCTGGACTGTGTTTTTCTCCTCATCTTGATTGGCAAAATGGCAGCTCCACAGGAAAATCCCTAGTAAGTTTGAGGTTCCATTTGTACCAAAATTATGTCACATGCGCACTGTCTATGTTGACTGCTCACCTGGCAAAACATTTGTCTGTCAGTTCAGCTTCAAACTGTACTTCTGTCGTCTTGTTGGACTCCCTTTCGTTTGACTGTGTTGTGAATGTTGCTGTGTTCTCCTTGTCCTTTGACTAGCTTACTTCTAAATCAATCTGATTGCACTTTTTGTGCAATTCAACAACCAGTAAGGCTATCTTTGTTAAAATCAGGTTTGGATTTCCTAAATAAGTTAGCTAAATTTAGTTAGCTAAATAGACTCAAAACAAGTCATAGAAATAGTAGGCTAGCATACACTTCATTGATCAATTTATTGCTTGCGACAGTCGCAAGTCTTCCTACCTTTAGCCTATAGGAGAGACTAAGAAGCAACCCAATATTATGTTGGTAGGCTATTTATTTTATATATATATAATATTTATAGCCTACCATTCAAACTCATTTTTTTACCATACTATTTTTTCTGTCACTAACCGTGAAATACATGGAATAACATAGTGTCAGTGTAATTAAAGGCCATAGCGTGGAGGCACTGATCAATTCAAGATATTCACTAATTTAGCTATTCAGGCTACCTCATCAGTTTAGGACTCGGCTGAAGTGATGAGGCAAAAAAACACATCAGGACGACATTCATACCAACACAGTCAGAAGACACATCAGGACGACATGCAGAAAGTCGACAGTCAAATGAGGAGTGCAAAAAGACGAGAGCAGTACAGTTTAAATTTGAATTGACACAGACACGTTGACACATGTTCAGACAGTGCGCATGTGACATCATTTTGGCACAAATTGAACCTCATAAATAAACATTAAGCTGCTGCTCAGTCTGGGAGAAGAAAGGGTGAAGGAAGGCACACACAGCACACACATTACTGAAAATCAGCAGCATGTAGCCACTCGTGGATGCATCAACAACAAGGACAGGTGTTTACACGTCTGACAGTGTAAATTGAATGTGAGGACTCATATGGATGTTTGCGTGTGTGCAGATGTGCACGCTATCTGTATCGACCAGTCTCCTGGTTCTCATGCAACTCTTTTCCTCGTTCTTTGGTATCGCTCACCCCTCCCTTATTTTTCTGCCTGTCTTGTCTGCTCTTTTCTGCCTCAAACTGCTGTGCTCCCTCTGTGTTAAGGTGTTGCCACCCTCTCTTCTGTCCCAGACTTGATCACTATTAGAAAGTGAGAAACCCATGCACATTTATTAATGGGTTGCCAGCATTTATAACTGCAGCATTACAATAATCTATAGAAAGGATAAACACCAGCCAGGGATTTTTCACAACCAACAACCCAGAAGTTGTTTTTCTTCATTGCTTATAACTGATCTATGAAGCATTAATAAATTATTTATTAACCATTAATAAAGCCATGGGTTACTACTTATAAACCTCTCATCAAGGGTGACTTTTTAGAAAGTGGTAATGGAAATCCTGTGCTTTCATTTTTGCTGATGGAGTGAGTCTTCTGTTCCCATTTTTCACGGACTACCTTTAAGGGAGGCATTATAATATAGGCTAGCCTACTAATATGAGCTGAATAAGTCCAGTGGAATTAGAATGATAAATAATCAATACAGAATAATGGAAACCAAATAGAATTAGCACAGAATACAATACCTGTATTGTACATACAACTCAATGAAATAGAATGGAATAGAACAGATTAAAGAAAATGAAAGAATATGACATATAATACAAATATGTGTATGAATATAATATAATATAATATCAATTAAAAACAAAAACAATCAAATAACTGACGATCACCAGTTGCTTCCTGTTTCTGTTTCTGCTGAATGCGCGCGCGCAGCCGTGCTGTAAGAGTGAGGCAGCCCGCGAGCAACAGCCCGGCAGAGGGAAACATCACGTGGTGACACCTCTCCACGACTGACGTCATCGTCCCCATCTCCAAGCAACCCCTCCATCAGCACTCGCGTCACCGTGAGCCCGAGCCGCGCGGTTGCCCGGCAACCCGTGCCTTGCGCTCGGGTCCGGCCTTGCCTTGCACCCAGCTCGGAGCTCTGACGCGGGTGTGACGTTAATAAGGTGGGTATCAATTTGTTATGGTGGCGGGGGGAGGAGGAGGAGGAGGAGTTCCCCCTGTGAGCGCCGAAGCCCTGTGTTCTGCATTCCGGCGGAGCGCACAGCCACACACCGGCCGCAGCACAGTCCCGGGCCGAAAGACTTGTTGTATAAAGTCAAAGTAGAGAGTGGAGGGAAAAAGTTGCTCCGCGCGTGTTTTTTTTATTACAGCGTTTCCACTTTGTTGTGTTGTTGATACGTCGCTCTGGTTGTGGAATGGTTTACGTTTCCTTTGACAGCTGTCTGAACTGTGAGAGAAAGTGGTTTATGTCCGCTCTTTAAGGTAAGGCGAGACTCTCTATTAGACTCACATTTTACTGGTAGATATTTTCTTTACGATCATTTTGTAATTTTCTTATTCATCCCAAAGCTTTCTTTCGGTTTTTGTCACGCCGATTTCTCATCTCTTTTACTTTCTATTTGATCGGTTCTATTGAACAGTATAAAAGTACCTACATTTTGTAATTGAATGTTGGCTATTTACATATTTAAAAATGTACTTTATCAGTTTTTAAGCCTTGTTAAGAACTGGAATACGTATTTGTACACTTTAAATAATTTTCTTTTGACCATATCGTGAAGAAAATGTTGACTGCCCCTCACTCACTCCAGGCTAGTAAGCTTATACTTTGTGCCACTGAACTCATTGTTATACAAGAGGGTTTTCACACTGGTGCACCATGGATACAAGCATATAGGTCAGCATATAGACATACTGTATACTTAATATAAGTTGATTTGGAGAAAAGCATCTGCCAAATTAATGCAGTGTAAAACATTTAAGTATATCTGTTAATATTCAGTGAATTAAAAAGCAATGGAATTTGTCTCTGCAGGTACTAGCCTTAAACTATCCCAACGCTGTAGCTCCAGACTGTTGGTGCACCATGGTGATCATGACAGAGAACAGCCGGGGGGCTCAGTCCAGCCCTGCCCAGGGAAGGCCCCTGCAGGTCGGCTTCTATGAGATCATCCGCACCCTGGGGAAGGGAAACTTTGCAGTGGTGAAACTGGCCAAACATAAAGTCACCAAAACACAGGTCAGCAGCTCTCCTCCTAATTGTGTAACTGTATTTGCTTCTTTTTTTTAAGATGCATAATTTTTCAAATTATCTTTTTTTTTTTAAATGTTTTATTAAGAATTGGCCTTTGGTTTTCCAGGTGGCCATTAAGATCATTGACAAGACCAGACTGAACCCCTCCAACCTGGAGAAAATTTACAGAGAGGTGCAGATTATGAAGCTGCTAAACCACCCCCATATCATCAAACTCTACCAGGTGTGTGTTATCTTTCATCTCTCTGCGGTGTTGCTGTTGGCCATGCATGTGTTTGTATGTGTGCAGAACGGTGGGTGCGTGCAGCAGTGTGTTATTCAACATGTGCAGCCTGGTCTGTGGCGGCTCCATGTGCAGGGAGCCAGTCTGAGCACATGCATGAATCTGGGAGAAAAAAAAAGCCATGGTGTGGAAAACTTTGCAAAATGGGGACACATTTATTTCCCTCAGTAACAATGTTGTGGTGCGGTGCATCGTGCCTCATTATTGTTGACATGTGGATGCAGCAGTGCCATTATGCGTGGCAAAAATAAAGGGCATTTGTTACCTAAGCGGTTTGTACTGGCTGGTGGTGAGCTGCCGACTCTCAGAGCACATTGAATCACAAGTACAGCACAACGGCATTAGTGCAATCCCTTTTGACCTCCCTCTGTGTGTGTGTGTGTGTGTGTGCAGGTGTGTGTGTGTTACAGAGAGTGAGAGTAATCAGTCAGTGCTGGGAACAATGCATTTCTAAGATGTTTTTAGTTAAGTGATTGCAGAGATATGGGAAGCAGAGAACAGAAAGGGAGAACTTACCCCTCATTCTGGGACAAAAGAAAGAACGTGCAGTGTTGGCTGATAAATATGTCACTACCTGCCACAACAAAAGACAACCAGTAGGACATAGACATACAGACAGACAGACATTTATAAATAGGTATTATACTCCCCATATTCTACCTACCGCCACATCTCCATTTCCATTTCATTTATCTAATTCATTATCTATTTTATTCTATTAACTAATATTGTTATTCACATAATAATCACGTAATTGTGCTTTGGCAACATATGTCAAATGTCATGATAATAAAGCCTGAATTTAATTGAATTTAATTTAATTGAATTGAATTCAGTTGAACAGTCAGCAGAGTGCTGGTTAAAGATGCGTACTCAGGACTGAACGTTAAGCCTAATTAGCGTCTGTTAAAGCCAAGTGAGTGCAATGTGTCTGCGCGTCACGTGAAGGCCACCCCACAAAGCACTGCTTTACTCCTAATCAAATCGAAGACTTAGTGGAAGGAATCTGCTTTTTCCCCTCAGCTGGCCATACGAGCGGCGTGGCACGCGTCTGGCAAGAAACACGCAAACACACCCACGCAAACAAACACACAATGCCCTTTCTTTTTTTCTTTCTTTTTTTACTCTGGACTTTGTGTGCCCTTTGTCTAGCTCTGTACTGTTTTGCTGCTTTTGAGGAGGATTACGGTTTTAAGCAGCTGAGCAGCGTCTACTTTGAAATCACGTCTCGACTGCAAATTAATTGGCAACTTATTTTTCAAGTAAAAATGGCAAACATTCCCTTGTTCCAGCTTCTCGGTTGTGAGGATTTGCTGCTTTGCTTTGTCTTACGTCATATTAAACTAAATATCAATTCAATTCAAAGGGCTTTATGGCATGAAGGTTTCGATAACAATGCTGCCAAAGCATCAAAATACAATTTGTCCAAATATTTGAACAAATATTGAACAATAACACAACATTAAGATTGATTTAATTGATATATATTAATTATATTGTGTTTACGACAGTTAGTCAGACAAAACAAGCAATTTAAAGATGTCAGCCTGGACTTTCTTTAGGATACTGTAATATGCATTTTTCACTATTTTGACATTTTATAGACCAAACATGATTAACTGACTAATGGAAAAACTAATCGGTAGATCTATAATGAAAATAATTGTTTGCAGCCCTACTATAATGCTTGCTCAATACCTCGATATTGATAATGCAACAATACTACTGATATGTGTAATGGTGCTTTAATGCAATTTAATCAACAGTAGGGGACAATATGGCTGTGGCAACTGTCAACCATGACACCTCGATGCAGTTTCTTTTCACAATATGATGACTGATTGGATGAGATTGGATTATTATCACCCAGCTCCTGTCAAAGGTGCTATCACAGCTCTGAAGTCTAACATGGATGACCTCTGTTTGTATCCTGCATGTGATGCATCCTTGTTAATCTTTCCGTGCCCTTGGGTTGTCTGAGGCGCTGCTAGTCAGATGGTTGGTACCCGGTAAGCAACCCTCTTCACCACTGCAGCCCCTCGTTCCTGTACAAAGGGAGGATAGTGGCATAAGACCGTCTTGTGATCCAAGGGTTACATCCTCTTAGTGTCAGTGCAGTTTTTTTTTTGGGGGGGGGGGCAGTCTGCGACCCCTGGCCTGATAAATCAGCTGCTGCCTCTTTTCTCTCACCGGTCTCATGGGAACAAAATGTGTTTTTCCTCTAAAGTCAGTGATCATTGAAGCCTCTCCCTGCCTTTCTCTTTGTCTCAGCCTCTCTTTGACCTTGTATCAATCACACACTCCCCCCCCCCTTATCCTCTTAAACCCCACTCTTCCACCGGTGGGTCAGTCACTACAAGCTCTGCCGATCGGCTATGCTGTGCAGACCACATTTGTTCAAACCCACAGAAATCTATTTTAAATTTTACTGGAGATCCGAAAGTTTCCAAAGATACCAAATAATGTCAGGCTGAATTTTGGGAGATGTGTTTAAAATGTTGCAGGACATCTGAGGTGCAGCCATAAAAACATGGCGTCTTCCATGATACAGCTTCAACAACCTTAAAGCTACTTTATGGCAAATAAAAGGGAAAATAAGGAGTTAATCTTCCTTCTGGGATGGTTTGAAGGCCCTTGACGTGTCGTGCCTGTTCTTCAGAGCCGTGACGTCAGCTGCACCTCAAGGTGACAGAGCCCCAGAGAGCTGCCCTATCTCACAGATAAAGACTACTTCCCGCTTGGAGGCATCTGTGTATTGAATCATTCTTTGCTTGGTTTTCTAAAGGGGGAAAGGAATGAAAAGAGTTCAGCGCCACCATTCAGTGGAATTTAGTGACATTTAATTCAGTGTTGGCCAGCAGCATTACCCAGGCAGGGCTCTTTGTCATCTGACGAAAATTGCTTTGTTGTGCAACCTTTCTGCTCAACTGCATTGTCCCCGAGGCCTTCTTGGGAAATGGAAGCTTTCTATAAGCTCCAGGAAAGAATTGGGAATTGCGTCTTTCCGGCCTCCATGGTGAGCTGGGCATTGAGTGATTGCACTTATGGCGTTTTTGATACACTAGGCGGGACCCATGTGAACAGCCTAGAAATAAAGAGATACGGGTAGCTTGAAATTCAACACTTTTATCCGTTGCCAAAACTAGTGTCAGCCTCAGGGAAAACATTTCCAACCACTTGATATTAGTTTGTGTGTCTGTGAATGTCCCCTCTGGGTTTGTGTTTGCGTGTATAAATGGGTTTTACATCATGATATAAATGCTTGCAGGAAGTCACTGACAGCTAGCTTATGCAACAGGGCCTATCATGGAAAAGCCAGGGTGTTGTTGTTTTGTGTGTGTGTGGAACAAGTATATGGAGAAGTATGAGAAGGGGATTTTTGTGGTTAGAAAATGTCTCATGCCCAGAGATGCCTGGAGCGGGCTGCACTGAGGGACTGGGAACAGGTCTAACTCCAGACATGTATTCTTCGTCATCACCAGCTGCCAATGACCCAGTTGGTTTAAACTCTGTCTTTTTCCACTTTGTCTTTCTCTTAGGTCATGGAGACCAAAGACATGCTGTACATCGTGACAGAGTATGCAAAGAACGGAGAAATGTTTGGTGAGTCCAGCTTTCAAGTTTATTTTATTAATATTTTTTTTTACTTGTAAAAATGAATGTAGGCTAAATCTGTTGATCGTGATACCCTGATAGATAGAACACCACAACATTTCTGTCTCAAACAACATGGACTTGAACTAAAATATCCTCTCTCCCTCCAGACCATCTGACCTCAAATGGGCGTATGAGTGAAGATGAGGCACGGAAGAAGTTTTGGCAGATTCTTACAGCCGTGGACTACTGCCATCGACACCACATCGTTCACCGTGACCTAAAAACCGAGAACCTGTTGCTGGATGCCAATATGAATATCAAACTGGCTGGTAGGTCTGCCATTTACCGTTTACTGTTACCATGGTTACTGGTTTGGTTAAAACATTTGCAGCTTTGGGATTCTTAAACCAACCTAATTAAATCACCATTGTGTTGTCTCTGTGCTAATTAAGTGTGAATAATTCAATCATTTTACCAAGGCTAATATAAACCAGAGGAAATTACTTCAGCACACAGACAGACACTCTTGCATTAAGATGTATTATAGCCTAAGTCTCAGAGCAAGACAACTGGTCTTTTGTGTGGGAGACGATACGTTAACGTTAGCTCGATATGATCTGGTCTATGAACATCATGATGACAAATTACACAAGACACTGTGGTTAAAAGAAGGCAACACACTTGTGTTGCAGCGCCCTGAGTCCCTCACGCTGGAATGTAGAGAAAACAAACAAGTTGGAATAACAAAATCGTTGTGTATCTCTGTCTGTGTCTTGCAGACTTTGGATTTGGAAACTTCTACAACGCAGGGGAGCCTCTGTCTACATGGTGTGGCAGCCCGCCTTATGCTGCCCCTGAAGTGTTTGAAGGGAAGGAGTATGAGGGGCCTCAGCTGGACATTTGGGTAAGCATATACAAGAAAAACAAAGACAGAATTATTCAATCAAGCATTCATTTTCTTCTTATGCTGACGTCTTCCTTTTTTGCTATTGTCCTTCACAGAGCCTTGGCGTGGTGCTTTATGTTCTTGTCTGCGGCTCTCTTCCATTTGACGGACCCAGCCTTCCTGCACTCAGACAGAGAGTCACTGAGGGTCGATTCAGAATCCCTTTCTTCATGTCCCAAGGTATAATGGCAACAAATCATAACAATTACTGCTAATGACTAATTCTGTCTAAATCCAAAGAGCTCAAAGTCCAAGACTCATTCCTTGTTTACGTCCTCCAGACTGTGAAAACCTGATCCGTAAGATGCTGGTAGTGGACCCGGCCAGGAGGATCAGCGTGGCCCAGATCAAGCAGCACCGCTGGATGCTGGCAGACCCAACAGCTGCCCACCAGACCCTTAGCCATTCTCTGACAGAGTACAACTCAAACCTGGGGGACTACAGTGAACCTGTGCTGGGCATCATGAACACACTGGGCATTGACCGCCAGAGGACTATCGAGGTGACTGAACACAAAAAAAGCGTGGTGTTTCATGATTTTGTGAAGTTGTTGTTACCTGTCAGATGTGAGAAGGTTAAATACAGTAAACATATTTGAGGTGTGGTAGTTAGTAAGTGTGGGTTTCAGATAGTTATTCATGTCTAGCATCAAATTTCAGTTTGATGTGAGAGTTAGTGTTCTGCTTTTAAAAGCAGAAACAATTCTCACTCTGTCGTCTCCAAAGAGATTATACTTAACAGGGGCAGCAAGACCGAACACATAGTTATACCTGGCTTTCATTCAAAGAAATAGATAGAGGGGAAGAGCTAAAGAAAGCTATAAAGAGAGGAAAAGATGGATGTAAGCTGGCATTAAGAGCCACAGAAGGTAAACAAAGAGGCAAAGCCACTAATCTACTGTCTGTCTTTTTCCTCAGTCTCTGCAGGGCAGCAGCTACAATCACTTCTCTGCCATCTACTACCTGCTGCTGGAGAGAGTGAGAGAGCATCGCGCCCTACAGCTGAGCCGCCAGTGTGGAACCTGGAGCCAGAGACCCAGGAGCACCTCCGACTCCACCGGCCCAGAGGTGAGCACTCCAGCTGGACGCATGGAGCTTAACGTTGTACCTGGTCCTGATCTAACCTGCAGCTTGTACTTGAAGTCTAAAATGCTGTGTGCTATCTTCTTGCTTTTAGGTGATCATGGAGTCCACCGACAGCTTTAGAACCACAGCATTTTCAATTCCAGCCAAAAGCGCTCCTCCAGTGTACTCGGAGAAGGAGTATGACCAAGGTGGATTGTTCCAGGTGAGCATATTTTGATCAAACTTGACAGCATTCAGCAGCTCAGAGGCTGGGTGACTTCACCCTCCACCCTGATAGTTATCTACTAATAGACCAGAGCCAAATACTGCACACTAAGTGTCAGTGGCTAACCGTCTAACTCCTTCTGTTTCAGCGTGTGGTGTTTCCAGTGGAGGCTAGCCTGAACAGACTGCTCTGGAACCGCTCTATTTCACCCAACAGCCTGCTGGAGACGAGCATCAGCGAAGAGGTGCGACCCAGGGACCTGGAGGAGGAGGAGGCAACACAAACTCTCGGGCCCCTGCTGCCTCCCACCACCACTTCCCGCAGACACACTCTGGCTGAGGTTTCGGCCCGCTTCCACCAGTGCAACCCTCCATGTTAGTATGCCATACATAGATAAAATAGCACATGTTAATCCACCCTCTGTTAGATATGCAGAGTCTAATTTCCTCCCTGCCCTGTTTCTGTAGGTATTGTGGTCAGTCCCTCAGATGGCGCCTCTTCTGACAGCTGTCTGAAGTCCTCATCCAGTCCAGCCCCCACTTTGCAGGCTGCTATGGGTGAGATGTCAACACTTCTGGCCTCTGGGGCTGAAGGTAGAGCACTGCTGCCTGCTGGAGCTCCACTGGCCCTCTCCTCCCACCTCCTGCCCCAGGCCCAGGGCAGCCTGCCTGCTGCCAGCTTCCAGGAGGGCCGCAGAGCCTCTGACACCTCCCTCACACAAGGTACAGGAGCATGGCCATGAAATCAAGTGTCATTTATCTGCTCTGATTTTCATTTTTCTCATGTCTACATGTGTCACATTATCGGATCAAAGGAGTATTGTGTAACACTTTCCCATGCCTTTCCACAGGCCTCAAAGCTTTCCGTCAGCAGCTGAGGAAAAACACACGCACTAAAGGGCTTCTGGGATTAAATAAGATTAAGGGTCTGACGAGGCAGGTTGTTCCACCACCCTCCTGTAACCGCGGCAGCCGTGGGTCACTGGGTCCAGCACTCTCTGAGCACCGCAACATGCTGGAGGAGGTGCTGCACCAGCAAAGGTGAGACACAGTGTTTTCAAACTGGGGGGGGCAGTTGTCACGATTTTGTCTGAGGGGGGGCCCACAGTGTCAGACTTTAAAAACCCCTGATGTAAACAGAGAGTCTGATCTTCTGTCTTTGTTTTCCAGGATGTTACAGATCCAGCACCAACCCCAGCCTCAGGTCCAAGCCGCTCAGACAGGACCTACCCAGAATCCCCTGCTCTTTCTGGCCCAGCAGCAGTCACCCTCTCCTCCACCTACTACCGTGTTTGCTTCCTCCTCCATGTTTGACACGCCCACCCCCTCTGCTCTGCCTCCTCAGCAAGCTTCAGTGGGTCTACAGCACGGCCCCTGGCAACAAACCCTCGAGACTTCCTCCTCCGGCTGCTCCTCATCCTCCTCATCCTGCTACTCCTCTTCTCTGTCCCCCGTGGCCTCCGCTGCTTACCTTCTCGAGGCTCGTCTGCACATCAGCCAGCAAACCCACCCTCACCCCCACACCAGCCTCCAACAGCAGCACCAGTCTGCAACACAAGGCACTTTCACCATCATGTCCAAACCAGTGATGTGGAGCATGGGCTCGGCCTCCAGCACAGATCCTGACATGCAGGAGTTGGGTCTCGCTGCACAGCAGCAGCTCAGTAGCTGTGTGATGGTGAAGTAATTGTTTTCTCTGTGAAAGACGCTCACAGACAAAAACGTTGACTTGATTTAGAGCCGAGAAGAAAAGAGAGTGGGGAGAAAGAACAAGAAGCAGATGCAAGCAACACATTTACACTCTATTTAACAACATGCGGTACACATGTGAGAATGTGTCCACACGTGTGTGTGTGTGTGTTGTGTATGCTTTTGATATCATATAAGCTAAAGACTAAGCAATAACCAAACTCTGGACAAGGTGTTAACGACAGCCAGAGAAGCAATAATAGACTGAAAGACTTTCGTCCAGCTCCCTGACGGACTCACTTGAATAAAATGAGAGCTGACGTTAGCCTATACAATTATGTCTCACATGTTTTCATGCTGTCTAAGTTAACTTTTTGATTTTCTTTTTTTTTTAAAGAGGAAGACACCCTCTTCCTCATTCTTTTTTTAGTCACTTCTTGTGTCATTTCCTGTTCTTGATGTTTTTCACTTGACTGGACAGAAGACCAAAATTATTTCATTTCTTTCTCCCTTTTCCCCACTTTGTTCGCCTTTCTAAAGAGACATTTCTCTGTAGCAGTGCAATGAACACGCAGTATAGTGCCCTAAGCTTACAGACGCTGAAGGAGATGATTTTGATTTGTATTGAAACTGTGATTTTTTTTTGTCTGTGCTACGCAAATGCTGCTTTTACCTCAAGCTGCAAAAAGACTGCTACGTCCTCATCAGCCAAGAACTGAAGGAAAGATAGTGTCTCGCTGATTGAGTTAAGCACAACAGGTACATCAGTCAGCTTGGTAGCACCTATGTGGATACATCAGTCCGTATTCCCTTCATTTGATAAGCACCTGGTTAGATGCTTTTACTACCTCCTCAGGCAGGAATTTGGAAACAGACAAACATCAATCTCAGATTATCAGAGGAATGACGATTTTCATATGGACAGAACAAAGACCGTGGGAACAGTGCAATATTTCACATTGAAATACAAATATAAGGCTCTACATAGGATGATCAAAATGTACATGCAGATTTGCCTGAGGTTTTCTTTTTGTCATTAACTTTAACTTGTCTGTTTGCTTTGTTAGGTAGCTGACTAGAACAGGTACTAGTTATGTAACATAATAACATGATACTGTAGAAGCTGAGAGGAGAAACTCGAGGCATTTCACACAGCATGCTTGTAGTTCTTTAGCAGAAAGGAAGAATTTGGGTTTTACCAAAGAGTGAACAGCACAAGAGATGGGTGATCTATCACAGACACACTACTGACTTTTCACTTTGAATGCTGTCTCAAAATGTAGCACGGCGGTTAGCTAGCATTTTCACATGAACTCCTTAGCTTTTGCTGTGAGAAAACTCCCGCTGCCACCAAATCCTAATGCTACACGTGTTGTTATTATCTCTAGCTATTACTATCAGGACCATGGTGGTATTCATTTTTTGTACTTTTCTAGAAAAGAAGAAGAAGAAAAAAGAAAACAAAAAAATCAGAACATAGCAATACCATGTTGTGCTGGATGTTGAACTTTCTTCAGTTGTCCATAAGTGGCTAGAAATAGGTCAAAATTACCTGCAACAAGCTGATTTATTTGTGCAGTCAGTTCAGACGACGTATTAGAGAACTGCAAAGAGATGTGTAATATTGTATGCTTAGCTAGTTCTCTCATATCTGTGAAACATCTTGTAAAAGAGCAGTGTTTTTCCAAACCCAGTTCTACGTTGGAAACATGCAGTGTTGATTTTTCTATCCAACTATTTTTGGTTGATTGCACTCACTACCAACACTTGTGCCTTTATGTGAATAAACTCACGATCAGAGGTCTGCATCTCTGATCGCTACACTGAAGAAAGAAAGACGAATGGTTCCATTACTGGCCATTCACTCAGAAGCCCCTTTTGATATCTTCTCTGACCTCTCGCTCTTCTCTGAATCTGACCTTTGAACTTGCTGTGTAAACAGGAGCAAGAATTGCACTTTATCCATATTTCTTATTACTGATTTTATTTTGTTTTTTGTTTCTCATGATGAAAAAAAATTCACAAAACTATTGAAACACTAAGAGTCTTGATGCAAATCTGTAAGATAACCCTTTTTGATAAACTGGATAATAAGAAGTATTTCATTTTCTTTTTTGTTTTTCTGATTTGTTACTTGACTGTGTGAGCATGTGCATGTCTGTGTGTGAGTGTGTGTGTGAGTGTGTGTGTGAGTGTGTGTGTGTGTGTGTGTGTGTGAGTGTGTGTGTGTGTGTGTGAGTGTGTGTGTGGAGGGACAAAGAGAAGGAGAAAAGAAAGCAGAGAGACTGTTAGTTCAAGAAAGATTGTTTATTTATGTGGCTATTTATTTAAATAAAGTTCACTTCCTAAACTGTCTGTTGTTTGATTTTTTTTAAATCATAAATTGGGTATATTTACTAACGTGTTAACTGTAGATAATAATAATTATAATAAAGGATTATGAAGAATCCTCAACCACCTCAGCAATGGACTATTCCAGCTTCTGTGCTCATGTTCACGTCAGGATGAACGATAGAAAGAAATGGAAAAGATTCCCGTGTTAACAGCATCAAGACTGTGTTATGATTACAGAGTTGGTTCTGTGATATATATATCCATTAAATAAATAGTGTTTGGCTGATGTGAGGCGTCCATATTTGTTTTGTTTACAGGCACTTACACATTATTAATATATATTAATATATAATATATATATATATTAATATATATATATATTATATATATCAGAGCTTTCCCAGTCATCATTACAACTTGGATGTTGACCATTTTTATATTTTACAAGTCGGAAACTCGTACTTACGATAACTCTGAAATGCCTCCGTTTGAGACTCAGAAAACGCTTCTTCACATGGTGAACTCTGGCCTCTGAATATCCTCCACCTTGTTGTCCTTTTCCTGCATATTGCATATTTGCACTTCGGTGTGTACACATTTTTTATATGCTTAAAAATAGCAGAGCTCATGTACAAACCAGGCCACTATGCACTTTAGCACTTTAATAGTGATAATACACATATTTATAGTTTATATTTTGAATTTCTATCCTTTATATATATATTTCTGATTCTTATTTATACTCTTATTCTAATTATTACTTTTTAATGCACATTTGTCTTTTAGCACAGCCTTATGCAAATCTACATTTCACTGCATGTATTGAATGAGCCTGTGACAAATAAAACCTTTGAATCTAATGATCAATACGCTGAAGAAAAGTGAATTCAGTCTGCATTATGTATTCCTAAATACTGTTTTATTGATCATATAATCAAATGATAGCTGCTTGATTAGGTTGCAGAGTTGTATTATTTTATCCAGATTTGATAATGGATGTAAAATCTGTTCAGCCTTATGGAAGTCTTTATACAGACGATACGGGAGCAGAAAATACTGGCATTAATGGACAAAACACTTTTTATTACATCTGATCCTCTTCCACTAACTGATGACGAGGCACACTGATGACGCACTGGCACCCTATGATAATGCCGTGACGCAGAGTGATGACCCTGCTGCTGGCCGGTTATTCATAAAACTGAGAACGGACAGGTGTCTGACGTCTGACAGGAAAGGCTATGTGGGAGTCAGGTGACGCAGCAGCAAAATGAGAAGCCAAGTGAACTCTCACTGCTCGCTCATTATCTCCAGTTAGACAAGAGACAGAAGTGAAACTCCATTTAAATTCCTGCAGGACTGAACTGGAGTACTGCCTGTTCCCAACTTACAAATGTGTTGATTTGCTGCTCGCTACATGTACAGATTTACGCTGTGAGGGGCCAATTCACTGACACATACGCTCTCACACATTTACACATGTAACATATGGCTTGACATTTGGCATATGACCCTGGGGGAGTTGCTTGTGAGGGTTCAGTGTGAAAGGAACGCTGTGCATTTGATGTCCAGCCGCCACAAACATATCAGGCATCAGCGGCTGCCTGCTGTGGACGTGACCTTGTATTAACTAACAAGCTTTTTGTAACACGTTCTCAACAACACTGTGTGACCATCTGATAGATGCATGTACGTGTGTGTGTGTGTGTTGTTGTTGTTGTAGCATATTTCATGAATGAAATTTAGCTCAGTGTTTACATTAAACAGAAAACAGACAACTCAAAACCATGAAATGTGAGAGGGTGTTGCACTTTTATGCAGGGAAACTTAATTTGCTTTAGAATACATAAGACAAAGAAAGTACAGATAATATTTTTGTTCTTTTCAATAACAGGAAGCCACTGCAGGTGCTGAACTTAAAGAGTGTCTTTACCGCTAATTGAAATTCAAATGCGAACAGGAAGCAACCTGCTAAGAAAAGTGGCTTCTTTTTAAGAAACATTGCAGGTTTTTACGGCACTAGACCGATAAATTGGCTGGACCGATAAATCAGCCAATATTAGCTTATTGCAGATATATAATTGTGGGTGTACAGTGTACATATTGACCAATAAGTAACAAAAAAATGTCAGTACAGAAATGCCAAAGATATATTCAAGGTCATTTAAAAGCTGTGTCTCCATTGCACATTGTCCAGCAGAGAGTCGTAACAGGTTTATTTTTCAATGTAAAATGTCCCCAGAAATTCTGTATCGGTCAGGCTATAGTTTTTACAGCAGAGCCCTTTCAAAAGCTGAAAAAGGTGAGCTGTGAACCAAAACCAGGTGTGCTGCCCACTTATTATTTCTGCTCACAACTCAAACTCCAGGAAGTTGTTTTTTCCACACTCATACTGTGTGCAAATTAAGCCTAAAACACTTGTAACATGAGCTGAGGCCTATTATTTGCTTTGGTTAAAACTCTGCTGCAGCTTTGTGATTGAGTTCATATTGTTTTACAGACTTTTCAGCAGACATGAGAGCAGTGCAGTACGGCGATAAAGACTTCCCGTAACAAATGTATGAACACGTGTCTGTGTATCAACAGAAGAAAATAAAGATCTGTTTCTTCTCCATTGCTAACACCCACATTTCTTCACCCTTTGGTATATTGTGATATACCTACAGTAAAACACATTTTACACATAAATGTCAGAGATGCATGTGGTGGGAATTTTCATTTTACTGTCATATTCCTAATTTATCTCTGACTTAATTAACTATCAAGGTCAGTCACCGGTCAGTTTGACCTTTGGTGTGTAAGGCCTTAAATTAAGCATCGTCCCCTTCTTCTGAAGGAGGCTCCTGTCTTTTCCTTTCCCACAGAGAAAAGATGGTGGGCTCTGTCTCTGGAGGAAGGAGGAAAGCGTCATGAGTTATAAGTACTAGTAATGTTTGAACTTTCACTTTTTTTAATCGTTGGTCTGTCTATAAAACGTGAGGGTAACTTAATTCTGTCTTGCCTTGGGAAGGCATGAGCCCCATATGCATACAAGAAACTGTAGGCTTAATAAAGAACAGTTTGTTTTTTAATTCACTTTATTACAGAAATTTCTACAACAATACAGTTTTTAGGTGAATGAAAATTAATAATGTGGTTGTGCATGATAATAATAATAGCATATAAAGAGTAAAGAGCAGTGGACCTTGATTTGAGCCTTGTGGCACTCCACAAGGAACATTTATTCTCACGAGGAATTCTGGACTTGGAAAACAAGTCATAGTCTGAGAGATCGGACAGAAACTAATTCAGAGCTGTGACTGAGAGGTCTTTTTAATGCATATCAGAAACTGTCATACGCTGTTAAATCTTAACACACACCTGATGTACTTATGGAGAGAGTCGATGTACTGTTGTTTGCTTATGTAATCACATTGCAAAGATGATCCTGTGCTTCCACTTGGGCTTAAGCCTTCCTCAGTTATCCTTGGACAAGTCAGTGTTTGTCTGTCTGTCTGTCTGTCTGTCTGTTGAGTATTCAGTATCCATCTCAGCGACAGATATATAGAGGTGATTCTGTTTATAACCCGAGGTTTGTTGTGTATCTGTGCATGTAAACTGAGCTCGAGGGTTGGGATAGTTCTGTCCGGGTCGCCCAGTGCAGACACACACAGGACTCAGTGTGGCCAGTACAAGTCGTCCCTGAGCTCCCAGTGCTACACGACTCTCTGCATGCATGAAGAGAACAGGAGGTTCGAGCAGTGGTGGAAGAAGTATTCAGATCCTTTACTAACATAAAAGCAGTAATACAACAAAAGTATTATCAGGAAAATGTGCTTAAAGTATCAAAAGTAAAATTACTTGCAGAAAAATGGCAAAATAGCCATTTAATTTAGTATTATTCTGTTCTCTTTTTCTTATTGTCAACTTATCATATTGTTAGTCCATCTCTCAATAAACAAACAGGAGTGCGTTTGTTGGGGACTATTTTCACCTGTGGATGAAAACACATTTGATGCACAGTATTTACAGCAACAGGATGTTGTATGTGGGATTGATTGCCCATATTTATCAGCTCATTCATTTGTTTTTAATAGTTTTTGGACAACAATGGAGCTCTATGGCACAGAGAAACACAGGCAACACTTGTTGGAAAGGTTCTTGCGGCCTGTTGATGGGATTTGTTTACAATGAGAAAAAATGTTTAATATTGCCAGCCTTGTGCTTGAAGTACTTGTACTGTGCTTATACTTGTATTTGTACT